>CM053038.1:26929944-26949944 GCA_028564925.1 Lithobates sylvaticus
ACAGGGATGGTGGGAACCCCTCATAATGGGCACAGCAAGTGTACAGACCCAGGAACTCAGCACAGGGATGGTGGGAACCCCTCATAATGGGCACGGCAGGTGTACAGACCTGGGAACTCAGCACAGGGATGGTGAGAACCCCTCATAATGGGCACAGCAGGTGTACAGACCCGGGAACTCAGCACAGGGATGGTGGGAACCCCTCATAATGGGCACAGCAGGTGTACAGACCTGGGAACTCAGAACAGGGTTGGTGGGGACCCCTCATAATGGGCACAGCGGGTGTACAGACCTGGGAACTGGAAGTGCGTTACCGCCAGGGTCACCAGGTAAGAATTAAGGAGATTAAGCCTGGGAAAAAAAAAAGTTAGATACGCTGAACATTAGCTGGAAGTCCTTGGACTTGTATCTGTATCTGAATGTATGCCGGTGTTTAGTTTGTGAATTTAGCTGTTCCCCGACCTTTTGAGTTTCACTTAAATTTGCTGAGCCCATCCCCCGTCATTGGTGTCACTGGTGGGGGTCACTGCCTTCCATGGTACCGCTTCATTTCGCACACCTCATTGCCACCAAAAATAATATTCCTCAATCACGGCTCATTAATGCCGCGCTGTTTAAATAGATTCTTCAGCTTTTACATCGTTCTGCATCATTCTTCTTCTTCAAGTCTTATCTGGGCTAGACCATCGTTTGTGTTACAGAAATAGATCGCAGTATCCATTTGTCGCCGGGCGGGAAGCTGCTTCCAAATGTTTCACCCCAAAGATAAATACAATACGTAGCCGCTTCTTGGGTGTTCATACATTCTATACCGCGGGGGGGGGGGGAGGCACGTTCTGAGCACAGTGCGCGGAAAAATGTTTTCAAAGAAATTGAGCGTGACGATTTTATAACGAAAAAATGTCAACTTCACACTCTCAATCACATCTGTCCCACCACTGTACCACCCTGCACATCTGTCCCACCACTATACTACCCTGCACATCTGCCCCACCACTGTGCCACCCTGCACATCTGCCCCACCACTGTACTACCCTGCACATCTGCCCCACCATTGTACCACCCTGCACATCTGCCCCACCACTGTACTACCCTGCACATCTGCCCCACCACTGTACTACCCTGCACATCTGCCCCACCATTGTACCACCTGCACATCTGTCCCACCACTGTACCACTCTGCACATCTGCCCCACCACTGTACCCCCTGCTCATCTGCCCCACCACTGTGCCACCCTGCACATCTGCCTCACCACTGTACCACCCTGCACATCTGCCCCACTACTGTACTACCCTGCACATCTGCCCCACCACTGTACTACCCTGCACATCTGCCCCACCACTGTAACCTCCTTCTCACCTGCCCCCTCAATGTACCCCTTTTCTCATCTGCTCCACCACTGTACCTCCCTGCACATCTGCCCCACCACTGTAACCCCCTTCTCATCTGCCCCCTCAATGTACCCCTTTTCTCATCTGCTCCACCACTGTACTTCCCTGCACATCTGCTCCACCGCTGTACCCCCATGCTCTTCTGTCTCACTACAGAATCACCCTCTCGCCTGTCCTTAAACTGAACCCATCTGTCCCACCAATAGACCTCCTTTCATATCTGCCCCACTGCTCTACCCCCCTTCTTTTCTGTCCCACCACTGAACCCCCCTTCTCATCTTTTCCACCACTGAACCTCCATGCACATCTGCCCCACCCCTGTACCCTCTTCTCATCTATGATATGCGTGATATGCAGAGTGGTGAAAGGAAGCAGAGATGAGACACATCTACCTGTCCTGGCACACACATCTCCGCTGATCCACCTCTCACATCCAGTCCACGTTCATGTATGGGCTGTATGGGCTGTAGGTGATGTATGGGCTGTAGGTGATGTATGGGATGTAGGGGATGTAGGTGATGTATGGGATGTAGGTGATGCATGGGATGTAGGTGATGTATGGGCTGTAGGTGATGTATGGGCTGTAGGTGATGTATGGGCTGTGGGTGATGTAGGTGATGCATGGGATGTAGGTGATGTATGGGCTGTGGGTGATGTAGGTGATGCATGGGATGTAGGTGATGTATGGGCTGTAGGTGCTGTAGGTGATGTATGGGCTGTATGGGATGTAGGTGATGTATGGGCTGTAGGTAATGTATGGGCTGTAGGTGATGTATGGGCTGTAGGTGATGTATGGGCTGTAGGTGATGTAGGTGATGTATGGGCTGTGGGTGATGTAGGTGATGCATGGGATGTAGGTGATGTATGGGCTGTATTGGATGTATGGGCTGTAGGTGATGTATGGGCTGTAGGTGATGTAGGTGATGTAGGGGATGTAGGTGATGTATGGGATGTATGTGAGGTTACATACAAGCATCTGGAATGGATGGGCAATGATGAGTTCAGGTCAGAGGCATTTTCTGAAAGCAGTGGGCCTGTGTGCAGGATCATAAGTTGGGCCCCCGCAGCCGAGATAATGTGCGGCGCTCTGCACCACAGAAAAAGTTGGGTGTTATTTTCATTGCGCTGAATACTGGCTGTGGCTTGAAGGGACACAGAGTGTCGGGGTTCAGTAGTAAGTAACGCAAAGGTTCAGGAATCATTTCAACAAAGTTCCCAGAAGCTCAACAGTATTTTCACAAACTGTCACCTGATTGATTTTCTCAATCACAGTGAAATTTCTTCTTTCTGAGATTGGTAGTGGCAACCAAGCGAGTCATCTTCCTCTAGATGGTGGGCGGAGCTAGTAGGACTGTGATTGGCTTTAGCCGTGGCCAATGACAGTCCTCCTCCTCCTGGCGGTGTGGGGAATTGTGAGATTGGAATGTATTAGTGTCTCACTGACACTTCCCTGCGCGGCTCTGCTGATGGGGGAGAAAGTCGAGTGCCAACAAGAGGCTTTGTGTGCCGCTTGCAGCACCAGTGCCGGGGGTTGCCTACCCCATTTCTATTCAGAGCTGACTTATTTTTATACTGTACCATTTTAATTTCTTAGAAATTGCAATGTTCGCCGTCTTCTCCCATAGGGTTTTTCTGGGAGCCATGTGCTACCAATAAGCATGCTGATAGGAGGTAAGAGCAGAGTAACAGAGGGATGAGCTTGTCATTGTGCTGCTTCTCCTTCCACTGTCCAGTCCAGTTACCAGCTGGGGGCCCGTCCTGGATGACTCAGAGAAAGTGGGTTGAATGATGTTGGCCATGATGTGGGCTCACAACTGCCTCCTCATCAGTAGGTAAATCCAGCACATTTCAGGGGCTCATAACTCCTCTTTCATTAGTAAGTAAAGCCAACACTTTTCAAGGAGCTCACAACTTCCCTTTCATCATTAGGCAAGTCAATATGTTTCAGGGGCTCTTAACTCCCCCTTTATCACTTGGTGACGCCAACATGTTTTGGTGGCTTACACCTCCCTCTTCATCATCAGTAGGTAAAGTCAATCCATTTCGGCCACTCACAAGTCCCCCTTCATCACTAGGTAAAGACAACACGTTTTGGTGGCTCACACCTCCCTCTTCATCATAGGTAAAATGAACATGTTTTGGGGGCTCAAAACTCCCCCTTCATCAGTTGAAAAAGCAGACACGGTTTGGGGGCTCACAACTCCCCTTTCATCAGTAGGTAAAGTCAACACATTTTGGGAGCTCACAACTGCCTATTCAACAGTATGTAGAGCCAAAACTTTTCAAGGGCTCTACATACTCTTACAACGCCCCCTTCATTAGTAGGTAACGTTAACACCTTTAGAGGGCTCATCACTACCTTTTTCATCAATAGGTAAAGCCAACGCATTTCAAGGGCTCACAACTCTCCTTTTAGTAGTAGGTAAAGTCAACATATTTTGGGGGCTCATAACATCCCCTTCCTTATTATGTAAAGTCAACACCTTTTGGGGACTCCCAACTCCCCCCTTTTTTAATAGGTAAAAACAACACATTTCGAGGACTTGCAACATCCCCTTCATCAGTAAAGCCAACACGTTTCAGGGGCTCATAAGTCCCCCTTCATCAGTAGGTAACAATACCACGTTTTGGGGGGGGGGGGAATCACAACACCCCCTTCATTAGTAGGTAAAGTTAACACCTTTAGAGGGCTCACAGCTCCCTCCTTCATCAATAGGTAAAGCCAACACATTTCAAGGGCTCACAACTCCCCTTGTAGTAGTAGGAAAAGTCAACATGATTTGGGGGCTTACAACACATTTACGAGGACTAGACATGTGCGATTAGTTTCGTACAAATTTCTGGAAATTCGTACGAATCCAAAATACAATTTTTTATGCCTACGAATTCTGTACGAAATACGAAATTTCGTTTACGAATTTTGGATCCAAATTCATAGTGAAAATTCATAATTATTATGAAAAGTTAACGAACCTATAAGTTAAAACCCCAGGAAGTCAGCACAGGGATGGTGGGAACCCCTCATAATGGGCACAGTGGGTGTACAGACCTGGGAACTCAGCACAGGGATGGTGGGAACCCCTCATAATGGGCACAGTGGGTGTACAGACCTGGGAACTTAGCACAGGGATGGTGGGAACCCCTCATAATGGGCACAGCAGGTGTACAGACCTGGGAACTCAGCACAGGGATGGTGGGAACCCCTCATAATGGGCACAGCAGGTGTACAGACCCAGGAACTCAACACAGGGATGGTGAGAACCCTTCATAATGGGCACAGTGGGTGTACAGACCTGGGAACTTAGCACAGGGATGGTGGGAACCCCTCATAATGGGCACAGCAGGTGTACAGACTTGGGAACTCAGCACAGGGATGGTGGGAACCCCTCATAATGGGCACAGCAGGTGTACAGACCCGGGAACTCAGCACGGGGATGGTGAGAACCCCTCATACTGGTCACAGCAGGTGTACAGACCCGGGAACTCAGCACAGGGATGGTGGGAACCCCTCATAATGGGCACAGCAGGTGTAGAGACCCAGTAACTCAGCACAGGGATGGTGAGAACCCCTCATAATGGGCACAGCAGGTATACAGACCTGGGAACTCAGCACGGGGATGGTGAGAACCCCTCATACTGGTCACAGCAGGGGTACAGACCCGGGAACTCAGAACAGGGATGGTGGGAAGCCCTCATAATGATAAATTCATCATAACGAACTTTCGTTAGTTAAAATAAAAGTTTACTAATCTAACGAAAATTCGTAGTTCGTACGAATCCGAATTGAATTTCGGACACAAATTATGAAATACAAATTTTTTTTTAAATACGAAACGGAATGGAACGAAACAAAACAATTTTTTTGACGGCACCCATGTCTAACAAGGACCCTTTCATCAGTAGGTAAAGTCAACATGGTTTGAGGGCTCACAACTCCTACTTCATCACTAGGTAAATACTTTTCAGGGGCTCACCACTCCCACTTCATCGGTATGCAATGCCAACATGTTTTGGAGGCTCGAAACATCTCCTTTATCTGTAGGTTAAGCCAACCCAATTTGGGGGCTTCCAACTCCCCCTACATCAGGTAAAGCCATTATGTTTTGAGGGCTCAAAACTCCTCCATCACCTAGAGCAGGGGTGCCCAACCTTTTGAAGAGCGAGGGCCACTTAAGCGACTTCGTAACCAGTCACGGGCCACAATGAGTGGAGCGGGTGGATGGCATGTCCGTGTCCACTCTGCATTTGCAGAGCGGACACGGACGCAGCCCACGATACCTTTTAGCGGATCGTATTGAAGGTAGAACACAAGTCGGTTTATGTCTGCCACTACTTAGAGGTGAATGGAGGGTCCAATTGGTCGGACTGTCGGACTGACCATGTGAAAGGGGTCCAAGGCTGCTTTCACACTGATGCGCTGCGGTTTACCCATACCACGTGTGCAACGCAGTGTACCTTTGGCTTTCCTGCAGTTTGCAATAGACTTCTATTATATTCTGCAGGTTTGGTGCACTTTCAGAAAGCTCACCAAACTCGCAGGCAATAATAGAAGTCTATAGCTCAGTGCAGGTAAACCGCAGGTAAACTGCTCTGCACCTGCGGATCAGTTTGACAGCAGCCCAGTAACCACGGCAGAAAAGATATGCCCGTATATACACTGTGATTTTAGTAATAAACTGACCTTTAATAACAGTATTCTTTCTATTGTATCCCAGAGTGGGAGGTCGCGGGCCACATCAGAGGGCTCCGCGGGCCACATGTGGCCCCCGGGCCACTGGTTGGGCACCCCTGACCTAGAGTAACATAGCTATACTGGAGGATAAACTTGTTGCACTTTCACCCTTTACACTTTGGATGCTCTGGGGATCCATAGAGACACTACACATGGTAAAGGGCTGCCTATTAAGCATGACCAAGCCCTACTCCTTAACTGCAATACAGAAAAGTGTGGTCACTAGCCTGGCTGCGCTGTCTGGCAGCTGTACCTGGGTCACAATACTGGCCGAACAGAATTATGCATCGTTTGGCAGGTCTTTTTCCGCCGTGTATTTAGAATTTCCTTAGCTTGGAAAACCGGTTTTAATTCAGCTCAGATAATTAAATCCAGTAAAGAGAAGGATAATTAGGTAACTGATTTCGGCTAACGTAACCCACATGTAATTCACAATCCACATCAAACGCAAGAAGAAAAGGAAAAAAAATGCAGACACACAGGAATAAAAGTGGAGCCGACACCGCCATGGTAAAGTGTACTTATTTAATGATTTTTATTTTTTATAACCACAGAAATCTCCCAAAATAGCAAAAAAATTTGTCCTATAAAAATATCTTGTATTTTCTTTTTCTCTATACATACATTGCATTATTTTTACAATACCAGAAAATTTTCATTGGTACCAGATGCGTAAAAAAAAAAAAAAAAAATCTTTATCAACAATTCTTTTTATACAGAAAATGCTAAATTTTTCTAAAAAAACAAAAAAAAACAAAATAAAAAAAAAATTAAAAAAGAAAAAAAAAGGTTTGAGGGAAGATAAGAGTATAAAAGAATTGGTCTTCCCTGTATGTTTTCTTTGGGATTGTATTGTTTGCGATATAAGAACTTCCTTGGATTTTAGGGACGTCGCCTAAAAGTTTTTACTATCTGTTATTTTTTTTTCTTAAAGGAATGTCCACAGTCAAAAAACGAAGGGGAAAATTCCTACAACAGTCTGATAGCAAAGAAAGGAAGGGAGAGAGGAAGTACTTAGATATAACAGACATGGGCGGAAAGGACTAGATGAAACTGGTGGTCTAGATATCGAGAAAGAGGCCATACAAATTTTTCATGTACAAAATAAAATTAAAAAGAGAATTGGGTAAAACAATTTGGACACTGAAGGAAAAGGGAATTTTATGAATGTGAAGGAAATGGGACATTTTGTTTGATTAAACTTTATCTATAGCCAATTTAAATTTATTTTGTTATAGGTAGATTAAGGAATGGTTACCAGTGACTTGATGTCACTGGTGGTCTAGATATCGAGAAGGAGGCAATATAATTAATAGAACTATAATACGGCAAAACGATTTGGACACTGAAGGAAATGGGAATTTTATGAATGTGAATGTGAAAGTGAGGGAAATGGCAAGTTTTGTTGGATTAAAGTTTAGCTAGAGACAATTCTATTTTATTTATTTTTTTTGTTATCGGTAGAATAAGGAATAGTCAACATCATATGGACACTGAGTGAAGAAAATGGACATTTTGTAATACTAAGTATATCTAGAGCTACTTTTTTTAATTTTTTAATTTTGGGTAGAGTGAGAACTGATTAACACTGATTAACACATTTCTGTTCTGGTGACAACTGTAAAATGTAGTATTTCCCACCGGTTTATGTCCTGGCGACAAAGGAGATAAAGATGGTGAATCAAATTCAAACCTCAAATCTGGGGTTTTACCATTTCCACGCACTAACCAAAAAAAAAAAAAAAAAGATATACTTTTGGCTTTAGAAGGGCAACAAAAAATAGTGGAGGGACTTAAAGGGCCATAGGGTCATAGTGGTGGGACTTAATGGGCCACAGGGTTTAAAGGTCTATTAGGAATAGTCTGAAGGGTCTTTATCAGGATGGGAGGCAAAGCCCAGCAAGAGAAAAACATGGGCAGAGAAGGGAAAGGTAGGAAGGACGTTGAGAAATAGGCAAGTAAACAGCTGGAACCAATTTAAGACCAGGCGGTAAAGGGAGATGTAAAAAGAGAAGCTGGTGGAGAATGGAGAATGTCAGCCTACAGGTGGATGATAATGAAGATAGGGCTGAGGGGAATAGTGGTGACACAAAACAGACCTTGAGGCCATTTGCTCTAAAGATGGTTCTAATTAGCTTATACCAGCATCTGAGGCAAAGGCCAGCAAGTGGAAAACATAGGCAGAGAAGGGAAAGGTAGGAAGGGCTTTGAGGAATAGACAAGTAAACAGCTGGAACCAATTTAAGACAAGGTGGTAATGTGAGGAATAAAGAGAGAGGCTGGTGAAGAACAGAGAACACCAGCCTACAGGTGGATCATAATGGAGATATGGCTTTGTGGAATAGTGGCGAGACAAAAAAAACCTTAATGTGCTCTAAACGGCTTGTAGCAGTGTCTGAGGCAAAGGCCAGTAAAAGACAAAAGGGGTAAGGAAGGGAATGATAGAGAGAACTTTGAGGGGTTGGCAAGTAACCAACTGGAATTAATTAACAACCAGGTGGTAAAGTGAGACTGGAATGGAGAATGTTAGCCTACGGGTGTAGGACAATGGAGACTGGGCTGTGTGGAATTGTGGGTGCCAAAAAAAGGTCCCTCAAAGAATGTTCTAGATGGCCTTTATTAGCATGTGAGTCAAAGCCCAGCAAGGGGAAAAAAAAAAAGGTTGGGGAAGGGAAAAGGTTTGAGGATTAGACAGGTAAACTGGAAACAATTTAAAGACAAGGTGGTAAAGGAAAACTCAAAAAGAGACTGGTGAATGGAGACTGTAAGCCTACAGGTAGGGCTGTGTGGAATAGTGGTGAGACAAAACAGACCTAGAGGCCAGGTACTCTAAAGAAGGTTCTAAAGACTTGTATCAGCATCTAAGGCAATGACCAGCGAGGAACCTAAAGGGTGGATAAGGGAATGATAGAACTTTGAGTAGACATGTAAACAACTGGAATCCATTAACAACCAGGTGGTAAAGGGGGACTTGAAAAGAAAGGATAGTGAAGAACAGAGAATGTCAGCCTACAAGTGCATGACAATGGAGAGATAGGGCTGTGTGGAATACTGGGTCTCTTAAGAAGGTTCTAGAGGGCTTATAAAATCATGGGAATCAAAGATCAGCAAAGGGGAAAAAATGGTAGAGAAGGGAAAGGTAAAAAGAATTTTGATGAGTGGCAAGTAAACAAATGGAACAAATGTGAGGGTTGACAGGTCCATTAAGAGAGTCTGAAGGGCCTTTATCGGGATGGAATGCAAGGCCAGCAAGAAGAAAACATGGACAGGGCAAGGTAGCAAAGACTTTGAGGCATGGGCAAGTAAGCAGCTGGAACCAATTTAAGACCAGGTGATGAAGGAAGATATGAAAAGGGAGAGTGATGAAAAATGGAGAATGTCCGTCTACAGGTGGATGACGATGGACGTAGGTTTGTGTGGAATAGTAGCGAAACCAAATTGGCCTTGAGGCCAGGTGCCCAAAAAGGTCCATTAAGAAGGCTCTAGAGGGCCTATATCAGCATGGTCGGCAAAGACCAACAAAGGGAAAAACTTTGTGGGGAAGGGTTCGGTAGAAAGATCTTTGAGGAAAAGGCAACTAGAACCAATTTAAGACCAGGTGGTAAAGGGAGACACCAAAATAGAGGCAGATGAAGAATGTCAGCATACAGGTGGATGACAATGGAGATAGGACTGTGTGGAATAGTGGTGGGATGAAATAGGACTTGAGGCCAAGTGCCCAAAAAATGACCATTAAGAAGGTTTTAGAGGGCTTATATCAGCATGGGAGGCAAAGACCAGCAAAGGGTCAAAAATTGGAAGGACCGTGAGGCTTAGCAAGCCACTAGAACAGATTAAGACAAGAATAATAAGAAAGTTAGCCTATAAGTGGATGACCCTGGTAAATGTCAATAGAGTTGGGGCTGGTAGAAGAAAAGATAGGAAAGGGCAGGGGTGGACTGGACATGGGGCAATAGCCCATCCCGCCCGGTGAGCAGAGTACCTAGAGTGGACCTTTAGCTAGGGATGGGGTCGGGAGGAGGCAGGGAAGAGAGAGAGGGGGGCCAAGTCGCTGTACAATGGGCCCCAGGTCAAAAGTTGCCAGTCAGCCCCTGGTCACCATGGAAGAAGAGGAAATTGCAGGGGAGAAAAAACAAGATGGATAAGTTCAGAGAAGGAAAGGACAGTAGACAAAGATGGGGGAAGGGTGATGTGCAATTTAGGAAAGGAGGTAGAATAAAAGGCAGAATGGAAGAGCCATTAAAGGACAAACAGAATACGCATGGGAAGAGGGAGGGAAAGGGGCGAATGTGCAACCAGTAGGAAGAAAAAAAAAGTAGACAAAAAGAAACGATTGGGGGGGAAAAGGCAAATAGAGGGAAGTAGGAGGGGCATGTGCAATGAGGGAGGAGCTGTAGGGTAATGGTCAGGGTATTTATGAAAGGTTAAGGGCAAGGAAAAGGAAACAGGAAGAAAGATAGAAAGAAGCAGCAAGGAGGTGGAAACATTAGGAGGTGCAGCAGAACAAGGCATGGAACACTGGTAAATGGAGGTTGGAAATGGGAAGTAAAATTTAAAAACAAGTTAAAGTTTAACTGAAGTCCTACCTTTTCTATCGCTTTATAGTCTTTTATGATTTGTGATTTGATTTTTTTTTCACACTGCAGTGCTCTGTGCTGGCAGAGCTGAGTAACAGCCACACCCCTTAGTGTCCTCACACAGACCTGTAGGAGGGGGCGTGTCTAACCAAATATGTATAAATGAATGAGAACTCTGGTGCCTATTGGACTTCACATTCATATTTAGACCCCACGCACAACTACTGTAGCAGGAAAGTGGGGTAAGTCTATGCAAATGACTGTTAGTACAATGTTAGTTTGACTTCATATCAATTTCAATTACTTCGATTGGGCTTTAAATAAGAAGATACAGTGAGAAATGAGCACAAAAAGATAAGAACAAACTTTTGGGCTTTTTTTTTTACTAAGGCAAATAGCAATGTGCAAAGTCCCTGCACTGCTTTACTAAAAAAGTATGCAAAAAGAGGTGATGCGCAAATGAGAGCGAACTCGGACAGAAGAAATTTCACCCCCCCCCCCCCCTTACCTAGGCCAGGCATTTAAAATACTTAACAGTATAGCACGTCTTCCAGTTCTACTGTCAACTCTACAATGGTCACAGCAGCACCCCGCACACATCGAACAGCTTCTTATAGAAGAACTCTGACCTAAGCAAATACTTTTTATATGCCATTTAAAGACGTTTTATTCTTCAGATAGTCACCATCACCAAATTAGAATCGCTTACTGAACCGGGAAGGACCCCTAATATGGAAACCGACCCATTGACCTACACCAGACAGCAACAGTTCTGCATCTATGCCATCCCCCTTTAAGACCATTGGCAATTATTGGTGCCCGCCCTCCACTACTGTTATGCCCAGGAGAAGGCGTGGTTACACATGGCAACTTTTTTTTTTGCTCATAGAAATTGCATAAATGGCAATTTTTTTCACATAAAGGTTTTTTTTTTTTGGTGAATTGGCTGTATTCCAGTTTGGATGTAGGCATTGCTTAGTTGAGTTCTCCTTTTTTAAGCTTCTGTTTTCTACAAGTTTGTCACAATATAATATCCTGCCGATTTAAAGGGTCAGTCCCCTCAAAACTGATATTTCAGTTCTAGGTGGTCTCTGATGGGTTGAGTCTCCTGCTGGCCTCGGGGACTCTGCTAATGCCATAAGCATTTAAACAGCCATCATGAGCAATTGCCGTAATTTGTGTTTTTTACTTTCTATGATCATCAGCTCCATCCAGTGGCCATGATGCGGTATTTTCCATGAAATACCCTAATCAGGAAGATAACACAATGTTACCACTATGGACCATTGGCAGCAAATTCATTACACAAATTACAGTGATTTATTAATGACATTTGTGCTAATGTTTGAGACATTTGCAGATATTTTTTTATAAATAGACCCTTTATGGGTATTCTGTAGCAAAAAAAATACTTGCAGTAGTCTGGGAAACTTCAGAACAAGAGCAGATAAAATTGTGATTTGAGCTGGTAGCAGGAGTTGCATTCTTGGCAATCGTAATGGCAAATCTTTGCATCAACGTAACTACAAATGACCATCCTGTCCAAGGCCCTTTAGTCTTGCACTACAATCATAAAAGGGACCAAATTCTTTAAAGGTGTTGCTTGAAAAATCCTTTAAAAATCTCCATCTTACATTGAAAGTCCAGTAAAGTGTACCTGTCTCCCACAGCCATATGAGCCCCGTCTTACCAAGAAGTATTTCTGGTTTCGGCTCTGCCCTACCAAGAAGTCATTTCAGTTTTGGCTTTGACCTACCAAGTACTTCTGGTTTCGGCTATGTCCTACCAGGAAGTACTTCCTATTTTGACTCTGTTCTACCAAGAAGTACTTCCTATTTTGACTCTGTTCTACCAAGAAGTACTTCCTATTTTGACTCTGTTCTACCAAGAAGTACTTCTGGTTTTGACTCGGTCCCGACAAGAAGTACTTCTGGTTTTGACTCGGTCCCGACAAGAAGTACTTCTGGTTTTGACTCGGTCCCGACAAGAAGTACTTCTGGTTTTGACTCGGTCCCGACAAGAAGTACTTCTGGTTTTGACTCGGTCCCGACAAGAAGTACTTCTGGTTTTGACTCGGTCCCGACAAGAGGTATTTCTGGTTTTGACTCGGTCCCGACAAGAAGTACTTCTGGTTTTGACTCGGTCCCGACAAGAAGTACTTCTGGTTTTGACTCGGTCCCGACAAGAAGTACTTCTGGTTTTGACTCGGTCCCGACAAGAAGTACTTCTGGTTTTGACTCGGTCCCGACAAGAAGTACTTCTGGTTTTGACTCGGTCCCGACAAGAAGTACTTCTGGTTTTGACTCGGTCCCGACAAGAAGTACTTCTGGTTTTGACTCGGTCCCGACAAGAAGTACTTCTGGTTTTGACTCGGTCCCGACAAGAAGTACTTCTGGTTTTGACTCGGTCCCGACCAGAGGAGTACTTCTGGTTTTGACTCGGTCCCGACCAGAGGAGTATTTGTGGTTTTGACTCGGTCCCGACAAGAAGTACTTCTGGTTTTGACTCGGTCCCGACAAGAAGTACTTCTGGTTTTGACTCGGTCCCGACAAGAAGTACTTCTGGTTTTGACTCGGTCCCGACAAGAAGTACTTCTGGTTTTGACTCGGTCCCGACAAGAAGTACTTCTGGTTTTGACTCGGTCCCGACAAGAAGTACTTCTGGTTTTGACTCGGTCCCGACAAGAAGTACTTCTGGTTTTGACTCGGTCCCGACAAGAAGTACTTCTGGTTTTGACTCGGTCCCGACAAGAAGCACTTCTGGTTTTGACTCGGTCCCCACAAGAAGCACTTCTGGTTTTGACTCTGTCCCGACAAGAAGCACTTCTGGTTTTGACTCGGTCCCCACAAGAAGTACTTCTTGTTTTGACTCTGTCCCACCAAGAAGCACTTCTTGTTTTGACTCTGTCCTACCAAAAAGTACGTCCTATTTTGACTCTGTCCCACCACGAAGCACTTCTGTTTTTCACTCTGTCCCACCAAGAAGCACTTCTAGTTTTGACTCTGTCCCACCAAGAAGCACTTCTGGTTTTGACTCTGTCCCACCAAGAAGTACGTCCTATTTTGACTCTGTCCCACCAAGAAGTACTTCTGGTTTTGACTCTGTTCTACCAAGAAGAAATTCTGTTTTTAGCCAACAAAATGTCTGCTTTGGTTGTGGGTACAAAACCGGTAGTCCAAACTAAAAACACAAAGCTTTAAACAATTAAAAACTTTGAAACCAGTCACGTCCTTCATAGCTATAAAGCCTAAAGCCGAAGGATCTAAGACCTCTCGTAAAAAATTGGCCTTTTCGCAAATTGTGTTTGTGAATTTTACCGCAAACGCGTCAGATTTTAAGACCTGGTTTGTTTTTTTGTAGTAAAAAATGTCACTTCTGTAAATTTGGCCCCAGCAAAGTTTATATATTTTATATATGGTTTATATTTTCTCAAATCAGGGATTTAGCAGAAGGTGTTGCGTTTAACAGAATAGTTAGAAGAGGGTGGCTGATCTTGGGGGAATACAGCCAAGCTTACAACAAGCCGGGAAGGAAGGAGGAAAGGGATGATAGGTTTCAGCTGCTGTTCCACATCCCCAGGGGAGCCCCTTCCTGTAGAAAATCTCTTCTGGATCAAGGTCACTACAATTTCTTTTCCATCTGTGGTTGTAAGTAAGATTTGTAGAACCACATTCCGGGAGCAGTTAAAATATACACTACGTCTTGCCTTGAAATGCTGCCAGCCCAACATGGGGGTCTGGACGACCTCCAATACCAAAGAGGTGTCAGTTGCCCTAATCTATAATTCAGCCATTTACGTTAGCTACTTAAATCACACGTCCAACTTTCTAGCAATTGTGTCTTTGTGAGGCAGGACATTGAACTCATCAACTTTGAGACCTATTTCGTAAATTCCTGGATTAGCCATTGAAATTTATGATAGCCAGACAGAAAAGGTTTAAGTTTTACTTAAAGGCATGTAGACGGGCCTACATTTGGCTTTGATAGATATATTCATATGTTATGTTCCTTCTTGACAATAATGAAAGCAATGGGCCCATTCGGGTAAAGGGAAATCTGATAAGTGCTTTAAAATGTATAATTTGAATTTGAGTGTTGGAGATTGAGGTCACTTGCTATGCTCAAAGTGTTGGTGAACAATGCCCATCAAGACCTGCACGATGGGGCTCCTAATTCACCAACAGTTTCTCAAAGCTGTCCATCTAAAGCAGGTGCTCTCCAAACTTTCTAAGCAAAGGGCCAGTTTCCTGTCCTGCATGCTTTAGGGGAGCCAGACTGTGGCCAGTGCCCCATCATTGGTTTTAATGGTAGGAATAGTGCCCCATTTCTGGTAGCAACGGTAGGAATAATACTCCATTACTGGTATCAATGGAAATAATAGTGCTCCATTGATGGTGCAAATAGGGGGGAATGGTGCCCCATCATTGATGGCATAGTGCCAGATAAAGGCAAGCAAAGGGTCGTGTTCTGCCCCCGGGCCACGGTTTTGGAGTCCACTGATCTAAAGCATAATGTGGGGCTATCCCATTCTAGCTTGCGTTGTCTACCTCATCCTCAAAAATACAAACCGGGCACCTCCTATAAAAACATTTTCCAGTAAGTCAATTTTCGTAGGTCTCCTCTTTCAACCAAAGAAGCTCAAGTGAGATGAGACACCAGGTGTCATTTTTCTTAAGCTGGCCATACACCAGTAGAATTTTGAACTTTTGTTTGAAATTCCGAAAAAAAAATGTTCAGAGCACTTGACCTCGCCACTGAGTCAACTAATTTGAAAGCCCTTAAAATTTCAACCAAACCTGCTACTTGAATGGAATTCCCAGATGTAGAAAAGTTTCTTGTGTGCCTAGCTCATGCGCATTACAATAATTACCGTATATACTCGAGTATAAGACGACCGGAATATAAGCCGAGGCACCTAATTTTACCACAAAAAACTGGGAAAACTTATTGACTCGAGTATAAGCCTAGGGTGAGAAAAGCTACTGTAAGTGGAAAAGAGGGTCAACAATGCCCATTTGCAGCCTCATTGTGCCCATTTGCAGCCATAGTTCCCCTGAACTTGGTAGTTAAGGGTTAATAGATGCCCCCTAGCTGCAGCCAAAATTTGGGGTCTCTGGTCCCAAAGGGTCCCGAAATGACATTGCTGCAGATGGACACAGTTGGCCGACTTTGGGGCCCTGTATCTCGGGTCACTTGGTGCTAGGAACCCCAGGAATTTGGTGTACAAACCCAGTGGAACTAGCACCAGAACATATCCCAAGATGGGTTTCCTAGCACCAAGTGGCCCTGAGATACGGGCCCCCAAATTCGGTTCGGAAAACGTCAAGCACTTTTCTGCAGCAGAGAATGACATTTTCCAAACCGACTTTGGGGCCGCGTATCTCGGGGGCCACTTGGTGCTAGGAACCCCATATACACTGGGTTTGCACACCAAATTTGGGGTTCCTAGCACCAAGTGGCCCCGAGATACAGGGCCCCCAAATTCAGGTCAGAAAATGTCATTCTCTGCTGCAGAAAAGCACTTGACTCGAGTATAAGCCGAGAATGGCATTTTCAGCACAAAAAAAATGTGCCGAAAAACTCGGCTTATACTCGAGTATATACGGTATGTAACGGAAGTCAAATTCACAGTTAGAATTTCGTTTGTTCCAATAAGAAACCAGAACTTTTTTCCATCCGTCGCCTTTGAATTTTCTTGACACTATGGTCGAAAAACAATCGTTGACCCCCACCATTATAAACCAGAATGAGCGTTTCAAAGATGGACATTTTTCTGTTAAATTGCTGTATGGTCAGCTAGCCTCAAAGGGGTAGATTTACTAAAAAACGGGTGCGTTCAGAATTGGGTGCAGCTGTGCATGGTGGCCAATTAGCTTCTATTTTCAGCTTGTTCAATTAAGATTTGGCAATAAAATCTGGACGCCGATTGGTTTCTATGCAGAGTTGCACCAGATTTTACCCTTTCCAGTTCAGTTTTTAGTAAATAAACCCCCCAAACTGTGTTTCCCACGTACAGGATCCCCCCAAAATAAAGGATTCCCAGTACATGCTATAGAAACCTGACCATGACTGGACCCCCAACCCATAGGGTACAACTACGACTGGAACCCCAACCCATAGGGAACCCCAACCCATAGGGTACAACTACGACTGGAACCCCAACCCATAGGGAATCCCAACCCATAGGGTACAACTACGACTGGAACCCCAACCCATAGGGAATCCCAACCCATAGGGTACAACTACGACTGGAACCCCAACCCATAGGGAACCCCAACCCATAGGGTACAACTACGACTGGAACCCCAACCCATAGGGTACAACTACGACTGGAACAGCTACGACTGGAATCCCAACCCATAGGGAACCCCAACCCATAGGGTACAACTACGACTGGAACCCCAACCCATAGGGAATCCCAACCCATAGGGTACAACTACGACTGGAATCCCAACCCATAGGGAATCCCAACCCATAGGGTACAACTACGACTGGAACCCCAACCCATAGGGAATCCCAACCCATAGGGTACAACTACGACTGAAACCCCAACCCATAGGGAATCCCAACCCATAGGGTACAACTATGACTGTAACCCCCAACCCATAGGGAATCCCAACCCATAGGGTACAACTATGACTGGAACCCCAACCCATAGGGAACCCCAACCCATAGGGTACAACTACGACTGGAACTCCAACCCATAGGGAACCCCAACCCATAGGGTACTACCGCTAATCCAACAGGAGACCCAAAAGAGCTGGGATCACAGTTGTCACTACATCATAGGGAGTTCCCAATACAACCCAACATTTCTCAGACTCTAAACTTGAGGTGCTGCTCATCTTTTTAAAACATCTGTTATCTAGAGAACGCTATTGGCCCTTCTGTAATTTCAACAGAACCATGACATCAAGGCGTCTTCTAAAAAAAAAAAATATTCCTTTACATATGTAAACATGCCGACCTTTAAGTCCAACTCTATAAGTTTTATATTATCCAGCTCTTCCTATAGATTCTATTTCTTAAAGCATTTTCTGTAAGTACAGGTTTCAGACTTGCATTATCTCATCACCTTTTTTTGACGTTTTACCAAAAACGTATGGGTTTGGTCAGGGGCGGACTGACCATTCGGCCACTCGGGCACTGCCCGAGGGCCCTTGGCCCCTAGGGGGCTCCATCAGGGTTGCCAGACTCAGTAAAACCAGGGACAGTATGTAAAAATCTGTGTTTTATTACATCTGTCTCTGAAATGACCCTTACCGACATCCTTTTGGTCTAAAAATCCAGAGATTATAGCTGCCCCACCCCTCCAGTACCTTCTCAGCCAATAGAAACATGTCTGTGTATACTGTGTGATTGTATACTGTGCGTGTGTGTATACTGTGTGGCCCCATAATCTCTGATTGCCTAGGGGGCCCATAATCTCCTATTGGCCCGGGGGGGGGGGGGGGGCATGAGTTTTCAGTCCGCCCCTGGGTTTGGTTGATTAATGGGTATGGGATTAATACTTCAACTCAACAAGAGTCATAAACTTCCAATTTGTTGCAGCTTATTACAAATGACAAATAAGAGCTTACATTTCTCTTTAAAAAAAGAGCAAAAAGGATTCACCAGTATTCTGCTGATATTTTTGAAAGCCTTCTGTGGATTGGTGCCACGGTTGGTTGTATTGGAGTGGCTCGTGGGATGAGGGTTTTAAAAAAGAAGAGTTGTTTGGTTAAAATAATAACCCTGATGCAGAACGAGCAGGTACTGGTAAACGTGGTGCTTAAAAAGAACTGTGGGTAAAACACACTTTTTTTTTAATGCCCGAGGTTACAGTGTCCCTTGTGGTCTTGTTGCGAGATAACTGAGTTCAAGGAACAGCGATTGGTGGAGGGGGGGGGGGGGGGGGGGTCAGAGAAGTGTGGCTTGTTCGTAACATTCTTCAAAGTCTTTACTCTTTCTGTTGAGTTTTTGCGCCGCCCGCCTGCGTCTCTGGTACTCCAAAAACTCCTCCTTCAGTGCTGCGCAGCGCTCTTCCGGGCTGGACAAAGCCTGCGGGAAACGGTTATCCAGGTCGTCCAGTGATCCCGAGCCAGCCGGGCATGGATCTGCCTCCAAAGGAAGCTTTAAACCTTAGAAGGGGGGAGAAAAAAAAAGAAAAATGTTAAGTCAGTTTTAGGGGGTCTGCAAAACTTTGCTTGATGCCATGTAGATGGGCCTAAACTTGGCTTTGTGAGATCATTTTATGTGTTACCAGTTTCCTTTTTTTTGGCAATATTGAAAATAAGAACTTTTTTGTAGTAAGCGATGGGCCCACCGGGAAACTGGAAATCAGCAAAGTGCCTTACAATATACAATTTGAAAGAGAGTTGGAGGCCACTTGCCATTCTCGAAGTGTTGGAGAACAAAGCCAACCAAGACCCGCAGGATAGGACTCATTCACTAACAGCTTCTAAAAGCTGTCCATCTAAAGCGGTGGTCTCCAAACTACGACCCTTGGCTAGCCTTTATCTGGTCCTTGGGGCACTATTCCTAACACTTACACCGACACATAATGCCCCCAATTGACACAAATGATGCAGTGCTATTCCATCCACCGAAGCCATTGATGGGGCACCACCCCTCCCACTGGCGCCAACGATGGGGCACCATTCCCCCCACTGTCAGCAACAGTGGGGAATAGTTTCTGCCACTTACACCAACTATGGTACACTATTCCTCCCACTGTTACCAAAGATTGGGCACCATTCCTCCCACTGTTACCAAAGATTGGGCACCATTCCTCCCGCCGACGCCAATGGTGCGGCACCACTCCTCCCGCCGACGCCAATGGTGCGGCACCACTCCTCCCGCCGACGCCAATGGTGCGGCACCACTCCTCCCGCCGACGCCAATGGGGCGGCACCACTCCTCCCGCCGACGCCAATGGGGCGGCACCACTCCTCCCGCCGACGCCAATGGGGCGGCACCACTCCTCCCGCCGACGCCAATGGGGCGGCACCACTCCTCCCGCCGACGCCAATGGGGCGGCACCACTCCTCCCGCCGACGCCAATGGGGCGGCACCACTCCTCCCGCCGACGCCAATGGGGCGGCACCACTCCTCCCGCCGACGCCAATGGTGCGGCACCACTCCTCCCGCCGACGCCAATGGTGCGGCACCACTCCTCCCGCCGACGCCAATGGTGCGGCACCACTCCTCCCGCCGACGCCAATGGTGCGTGTGCATGTGCACCCTACTTATACACAAGGAATAGGTCTTCAAGTTTGCGTGGTTAGTCCAATAACTACACTCCTTTTTTTTTTTTTTAA
>CM053038.1:26959944-27004944 GCA_028564925.1 Lithobates sylvaticus
AATAGAATAGAAAATAAAAAAACAGAATAGAGTAGAATATAATGGCAACAAATATAAAAAATATAACCATCTTCTGAAATTCAAATTTCAAATAAAATTTAATTTGAATACATAAGAAAATAATTCACTACCTCCTATATTTTCTATAATTACAATAAATTTTTATTTTTGAAAAAAAAAAAAAAAAAATAGAACAGAAAAGAATATAATTAAAAAAACAATTGAATAGAAAGAATAAAAACAATTCCCCAAAATTCAAATTGAATCAATTCGAATAGAAAAAGAATAGATTAGAAAATAACAGAACAGTATAGAATAGAATGAAAAGAATATAACCATCTTCCGAAATTCGAATTTCAAATAGAATAAATTTGAATCTAAAAGAATAGAAAATAAAATAATAGAATAAACAAAAAAAAAGATAATTTAAAGAAAACAATAGAATGGAATAGATTTGAATAGAAAAAATATAACCATTTCCCAAAATTCAAATAGAATCTATTCGAATTTGAATAGATTAGAATAGGAAGATGGTTATAGTCATTCGTCTATTTTTTTCTATACTATTGTGTTATTTTCTATTCAAATTAATTCTATTTGAATTTTGTAAAATGGTTATATTATTTCTATTCTATTGTTTTTTTTTTTTATTCTATTCTCTTCGAATTTCAGAAGATAGTTATAATCTATTTTATTCTATTTTTTTTTTCTATACTATTGTGTTCGGTTTTATTATATTATATTCTTTTATTTTCTGTTATATTATTTTCTATTCAATTACATTTTTCCCATTCTATTCCTTTATTTTCTATTCTATTTTATTCTCTTTGGAAATTCGAAAACTATTCGAAACTACACAAATTGTTTGTTATGCACATGTCTAGTTGCACATGCGCACGTGTGTCTTTTGTGCCAGCTAAGGTTGGATGGGGTGGAAAGTGGGCATGTTGGGAGCACAGCGTGACAGCAGCGCAGACCTGAAGCCATGGCCCACTGGTTTTCGAGCTACAGATCTCCAGCATGCTGTGAGGAGGTGCCCCCCTTCATGAATGTGCCAGGGGCAGCTGCCCCTCTTGCCCCCTCCCCTTATCCCGGGTCTGATTCCACCTAGTCAGTAGCATAAATTTACCCTTCTGCTTTCTTATTCTGTTATTGTGTTGTACATCAGGGGTCTCAAACTGGTGGCCCTCCAGGTGTTGCAAAACGACAAATCCCATGAGGCATTGCAAGGCTGACCGTTACAAGCCTGACTCCCACAGGCAGAGGCATGATGGGACTTGTAGTTTCGCACCAGCTGGAGGGCCACCAGTTTGAGACCCCTGTTGTACATTTTAGATTAGCCACTAGAGGGAGCTCTGTAAGCAATCACTGAGCCTCAACCCAACAACTCAAGATAACTCAAGATAATGGCCACATGTGCAGTGCATTGTTTTCACTGTGTCAGTCTTAAAGGGGAGAGTTTAGAATGGAGAGTGGATGAGGCTCGCTGCTCTCCATAACATAATAAAAGACCAAAAACGGGGAGAAAATAAGAAGTTCATTGTTAGAATTGACATGCACTTTAAGGATAGGCTTTATGCATTCACAATATGCTCAGCACACTGATCCCTAATGTGACTCTGTGCTTTACTTCCAGTCTTGATGCAACGAGCCAATACGGTTGTTTCAATGTCAATATATAAACTATACTCCGGAAGAAGGATTAAAAACACACATTTGATAAAAATTATTTGAATCTCATTTACATATGTATCCAAATAATTGTAAAAAGTCAATAGATTCAGTTTAGTGGATTTGTAAATATAGGCAACCATCTGGAGTTCCTGGAAAACACATGGCATCTTCCCAGACTCACTCAGATCTGGAAAGTACTTGACCGCAAAATAAATATGCATTTACAAGCTGCGGTTTTCAGCCGACTCCATGTGACCTCTGGGCAACGCTGAGCTGCTCAGACATTACATAAGCATTGGCTGAAGGGTCCTCCAGAAGACCTTGGTTTACCCAAACACTGCTTGGCCTGGATCACCTCTGGCGATTTACTTCTTCCAAGCGTATGCTAGCCCCTGAGATCTGAAATCTCCCGTAAGCGGCTATGATGGGATTTTTCATAAACCATGGTGGAGCATTGATCCATCTCAGAAGGCCCTCATCTTCCTGAGTTGGCCATCAATAGCCAAGTTCCTGTTTGAAAATTCAGCCAATCCGCAGTTTAACGGTACTGATGAGCAGTAAGATTTCTTACTTGTTTCCCAATGTGGGTAGAGACATGCAGGTGAGAGCCAACCGTGGCAATCCATTGAAAAGCAGAAGGCTCCTGAGATTGGACCAATGGAAAACCAGCAGTTCTTCCATCATTTTTTGCCAATGTGGCTTGAGACATGCAGGCAAGAACTGTGCTTGGAAATCCACTGAAAAGCAAAAGGCTAATGAGATTGGACCAATGGAAAACCAGACGTTCTTCCATCATAGTTTCCCTATGCGAGTTGAGACATGAAGGCAAAAATCTTGCCTTCATGTATCAACTCACATAGGGAAACTATGATGGAAGAACGTCTGGTTTTCCATGGTTCTTGCGGCAAGAACCATGCTTGGCAATCCATTGAGAATCAGAAGGCTCCTGAGATTGGACCAATGGAAAACCAGCAGTTCTCCCAATCTCAGGAGCCTTCTGATTCTCAATGGATTGCCAAGCATGGTTCTTGCCGCAAGAACCATGCTTGGCAATACATTGAAAAGCAGAAGGCTCCTGATATTGGACCAATGGAATACCAGCAGTTCTTCCATCATTTTTTCCCAATGTGGGTTGAGACACGCAGGCAAGAACTGTGCTTGGAAATCCATTGAAAAGCAAATGGCTAATGAGATGGGACCAATGGAAAACCAGATGTTCTTCCATCATAGTTTCCCTATGCGAGTTTAGACATGAAGGCAAGATTCTTGCCTTCATGTTTCAACTCACATAGGGAAACTATTGATGGACGAACGTCTGGTTTTCCATTGGTCCCATCTCATTAGCCTTCTTTTTTCCAGTGGATTTTCAGGCATGGTTCTTGCCTGCGTGTCTCAACCCACATTGGGAGAACTGCTGGTTTTGCATTGGTCCAATCTCAGGAGCCTTCTAATTCACAATGGATTGCCAAGCATGGTTCTTGCCGCAAGAACCATGCTTGGCAATCCATTGAAAAGCAGAATGCTCCTGAGACTGGATCAATGGAAAACCAGAAGTTCTTCCATCATTGTTACTCTTGAGACGTGCAGGCAAGAACCACGCTTGACAATCCATTGAAAAACAGAAGGCTCCTGAGATTGGACCAATGGAAAACCAGCAGTTCTTTCATCATTGTTTCCCAATGTGGGTTGAGACATGTAGGCAAGAGCCATGGTTGGAAACTCATTGAAAAGCAAAAGGCTAATGAGATTGGATCAATGGAAACTGAGCAGTTGTTCCATCAATAACTGCCCAAAAGCAGACAAGATGTTTGCCATTACTTTTATTAGCTTGAAATATTTCTCTTCTGTAGGCCCTCTGATCCAGGTTTCTCAATAGGCTTAAACTTTTCAGGCTATGGGGCTAATCCTTGCCCTTTACAGCTAATCCTTGATCAAAAAAATGATCAAAAAAAAAAAGCTTAATATCCAACGTAAATGTTCTCGTTGGACAAGGGGATCAGTAGGTGATGCTTAGCTCCAGATAACAGGACTTAGCATCTTCGTCAAACCAGCCAAGATAGTAATACTACCAAAGTTGGATTTAAAGTGTATTAATAGACCAGTTGTATTTAAGTATGAATGAGCAAAACTCTGTCAATGATGTCCCATTTCCTTTCACATCCTCAAAAGACACAACAGGACGTGAGGGGAAATCTTAATTGTCACAAGAACAGGTGTCCCCACTGGAAGACTTCCCTTCACCTGCTGTACTGGCGACTCGTAAAATTTGGAATTTCCCATCTTTCTGCAAAAACAGTCCCCAGAACAGGGGTTCTTACATTTTTATCGAAACCAAAAAAGTGAATGGAGTCAAAACCACAGAAAACAATAACAATTTGGGTCTTGGGTGAAGACACCAAGGATCTCCTCTTGGAGACTATGTCGTTTTCAGTGACTGCCTACCAACAGAACTCTGTCCATTGACTTTCACTGAAATACGAGTGGAACAGCAAAGAGGATCCATCGTGCTTAACTGCCAAGTAGGAGGTAGAATTTGAATGTACATGTACAGTTACAAACAATACAAATAAAAGAACCAATTTGAAACCCACTGGTAGAATTCACCCACTGGTACTGATTCATCTAACATCATAATATCTTCATTTCCTGTCCTGTAGACAAAACAAAAAGTTAGAGTAAATCTCTCCAAAGTGAAGGAAATGCCTTCTGATCAAAAATGATTTCCCCCTCAATTCCTGTTCTGGTGACAACTCAAATTTTAAACATTTTTCCCCTCCCTGTCCATCATGGTGGTCATCAGGTCAACTAGAGAGAGAAAATCTCATGCTTTCTTAACACTTGGAAGGTAAGTAGGAAGGAGCTTCCAGTATCCAGTAAATGCAAGTTTGAAGGCGAGTTTAAAGACGTTTTTTGAAAGTAGAAGTAAGTATATCCAGCCAACATGTTTCGGGGGAAACAGAGGTGTGCTTCCAGAGGCAACTGCATCCAATGCTGCCTCTGCAAGCACAGCCGACACCCAGACATCTATCCTTCTGATCATTGTGTTATAGACACACCTATTTGAGATCCTTCCCCATCCATTAGCATGCAGTAACAGCCCTGAAGAAGTCTCTCAAGTCGTTGTGTTATAGACACACCTATTTGAGATCCTTCCCCATCCATTAGCATGCAGTAACAGCCCTGAAGAAGTCTCTGTTCCCCCCCAAAAGCATTGGCTTGATTTACTTGTTGGTACTTTCAATAAACTTCTTCAAACTTGCATTTACTGGATACCAGGCACTCCTGTCTACTTGCCTTCCAAGTCTATGTGCGGAAACGACCTTAAGGCTGTACCCAGAGGTAGCAGCCCAAGCCCCAATAGGGCTCACCGTCATGACCCATGACCAGTGTGATCTCCAACCCTAAAGAGTTTCTTTCTTACACAGAAAGCAAGAAAAACCTCACACAAGTTTGGAACCTCTGTCTATTTGGTCCAAACCAAAAAATAAAAAGGCTTTAGATACCATAAGAAAATCTATTTAACACACTTTTTAGACATTTTAATCACGTATATTATGGTCACCCACCTATTGCTTATAGTGGCCAACAAGGAGTCCTTTCTGTGCCGATAATCCTCCGCACTAGAGCCCTGGGACCCCCCTCCGCTGTACCAGCTAGATGTTTCACCCAACGGTGAATTGAGGTAGCTGCCCCCCACAGACTGAGCCAATGAGGGGGGCCTGAGAAAGGAGACACTCCCTCTGCCGCTGCTCTGACTGGTGAGACTGCTTCGCATCACCTTCTCGGAGCCATGCAGAAAGAGAGATTTGTCTAGTGGCGGCCTCTGCTTTTCCAAGGCCAGAAAGTCAGTGAACACCGAGAGTGGCTGGTCCTTCAGAGGATAATGATAGTGAGGTGGGATATGCTGTTCTAATCTGTGGTCCATGGGGATGTGTCCATGACCCCAGTGTGCTCTCTGCCCAGCTTTAAAACGCTCAGCGTTCTCGGGAGGTTGAGACCACAGTAGACTTCCAGGCAGGACGGCTTTTGCAGGTCCCAAGTTGGGCTCAGGGGGTTTTAGAAAGGTTTTGACAGGCACAGACTGCTCTTGGTTACAGTTTACATACTCAAGAGCCAACAGTTTTTGAGGAGCGCATGGGGACTCTTCTTTACGACTCCCACTAGTTCCATCAACGCTCATCAATGTCCGATCATCCAGATGGTTGTTGTTTGGACTCTCATTTTCCTCAGCCTCCGAAGAGCTGAGCTCTGATGTCCTTGTTTGGGACTCGTCCTCCACTGGCCAGTCTCCATCTACGCTCATCTCTTTAAAGAATGGTAGACTAAGATACTGGAGGATGCCACTTTGAGTGGACAGGCTATGCCTAAGTTGGCTTCCTTGGTCACTAAGTCCAAGAGGTTTCTGTAAGAGTAATGAAGGTGCTCTAACTACTGTGCTCAAGGAAGAAAAACAGTCGTGTTCGGATTCCCGAAGAGTTGAAATAGTCCTTTCTAAATCTCCATCTATTTGAGCCGAATCGCTACAGCGTGCCTCCTCCACCTGGCTGTATGGCAGAGGGACGGAAGATGTGACAGGACTAATATCCGATATCCGGAAGGGTTTGGCTTCTTCCAACGGACTACTGCTACATCCAAAATACCTCCCTTGGCGATACCCAGAATCTCTTGCTTCCTTACGGGCCTGGCCAGTGGCCTTTGGTCTCAACTTTACTTCATCTCGCCAAGACTCCGAAACTCTCTCCGGTAACGGACAAACCTGCAAGTATGTTTTGGCCTGTGAACACTGGCTGAGATCCGACGAGTCCCTGGCATTGAATTCCGGATAGAGGTCTGTCTCCGTCACGTATGGAAAGCCTCTAATGTTGCTCCTCTTTGGCCGCGTCTCCGTCTCTACCACGAAACGTCCATCAGGTCCGCGACTTATACGCTCCAACGGCATACAATCTCCAATATGGCTCTCGTAAATGGTGTACTTGCCGCTGGTGCTACTTCCGTGGCTGACGCCTAGGTTGTTCACTGTCCTCTCTCCCAGGTGCAGAGACTTCCGGAAGCTTTCATATGGAGATACGTGAAGCTTAAGCCTCAAGAGACTGTCGGGGCTGCTAGAACCATTAGAATTTCTAAGGAAGGAGGGGGGAAAAAAAAAAAAGACATGTAAACATATTTAGAAGTAACAAAAATTGTTTAAATAGAGAAGAACAAAATTTTGCCAAATCCTGATGAATCCTGCAACTCTAGATGTCGGAAACAGATAATGTTACAAATATGAACTTAAGCTGAATGACTAAATAATTTAAGTTGTGACATAAGTCACATGTTTTCACATTTTATTCACAATTTGGAAGGAAAATTTTACGAAAATTATGGGCTAGAACAGAACAGTCTTGTAGCACAATGCTTTTCCATGGCCAACCACCTAAAGAGATAACTTGATGTGACCTCTTTTCAACAAGGAATGTAGCGTAAGGGTTTCAAATTCTTCAAAACTATGGCTTTCCAAATCACCGTATTCCTACCATAAATCAATTTTCAAGTCGGTGTGATCATGGCAAAAAAAAATAAAAAATGTATGACTATGGAGGACATGAAATTGTACAGAGGCCATAAGCAACCACAACACGTCTACCTCAAGCCGAGACCTTTGAGCCGATTTGGTGGTTAAAAGCCAAAAAAAAAAGACATGGAGCCAAGACAAATCATGTTAAAAGCTACGGACAGACTGCATGAAATGAAAGTGACGGTATGAGCATGAAGACACTTACTGTGAAGGAGTAGCGTTCTTGGGTTGGGAGAAGACCATTGGTGCATCTGGAAGGTTATGAGAACACAACAGGGATCAGATGAGGAGAAAAAAAAACTCGAGCCAATGTGACCTTAACTAAGTGACCCTACATATTGTCAACATGTATCTAAGCCACAGATTTCACAAAAAAAAAAAAAAAACTATGTGTGACTGTTAACAAGCCATGCTGGACAAGTTCAGGAGGCAAAAAAAAGAATTGGCTTTCAAAATGTAGGGCATGGTTTTTGAAGCTCGATTTCCATAATTTTGTAAGGCTAGACATGACCAGACCGCTAATGCTTTGACAACAAAACTTGGGTTGGCCAGCACCTTAAGACTAACCAACTACGGTACCATGGCTACCATAACTGATCACACCCTCAAATAATTGTATTTATCTTTTTTATGCAACATAGATTTGTTTTCGTCAATGCACGTTGGATTATGACTTTTCGTGACTCAAGCTCATGTTTTGGTTATCAAATGAGAAGGACACGGCTTCTGGAAATTTATTTTATTTTTAACGAAAAAATGCTCCATGAATGTTCTTCCATGAATGCTCAGATTGCTGTACAACTGCCAAGGAAATGTATTATGCAACATTATCTGTTCTCCAACAGAAGAGCAGCCTGGTCAGTTTGGCTGGAAGAAACAACCACCAGAAGACCTCCGTGAGCATTCAAAGTAGAACTATAGGCAAAACCTTTTTTCCATTTTTGGATATAGTAAAGGAGAGCGTGTTAACCCCTGTAAGGTTTATTTTTCCCATCTTTGTCCAGTTGGGGAGATTTACCTTCACTTCCTGGCCCATATCCAAACAGGAAGCGAGAGGAAATCCCTGCAAATTAGGGGGAACCTCTTGGGGCAACTAGTGTCCCCATTGGAGGATTTCCTCTCTATTACTTTTCTGGGGACAACCCAAAATTTGGATTTTTCTTTAACTTTCAATAAAAAGGGTCACCAGAACCATTGTCCCCATTGGAAGATTTCCTCTCCATTACTTTTCTGAGGACAACCCAAAATTTGGGTTTTCAAGGAAAATGGTAAAAACAGGACAAATAGAGGAGGATGAACCTCCCCAACCGAGGCACAGACCGCAATAAAAACAACTAACAGGGGTTCTAATCCAACTCCACTCTATCCAAAACCAGAAAAATAAATGGTTTTGCCTATGTTGCATTTTAAATGAAGTCAATGCTTTTCCAAAGTCTTGGGATTCTTTGCTGGCCAGATTTTGTGCAGTTTGGTCACAACACATAGCCTTATTATAATGATAAAAAAAAGCAACGCTGACACTGGAGTTCCAATAAGTCCTGATGGAGAGATTGGTGCTCAGGCTCCAGGTGTCCTCCAGTCACTCGTAAAATATAAAAGGAAAATAGGCAAGCGTCAAGCCTAAAACATCCAAGTGTATGGGTATTTGCTACAAGGTGATCACATGATAAAACATGTTCCAACATCAAAACGTTGTTGTTAAAACATTGGCCGAAACGCGTAAAGCTGTTTTATCCCCAAGACTTATACACTTGGATATTTCAGGTTGCTGGCTGCCTATTTTTTGTTCTTATTAGGTCTTAGTACTGTGTAAATCTTGCTTCCGTTTTAAATTGTTCCATGCCCTGCATTTTAAGAGCATTCAGTTACCAGGTGGGTATAAAGGGACATGTAGGGCCCACAGGAGCAATCTCAGATACTCCAGTCTCATAAAAAAAAAAATTCTGGTGTACTCAATAACACTTGGCAGCCATATCGTACAAGATGGCGCCACAGTATCTACAAGAACTGGAATTTTGGCTCTGACGTGTCTCCTGAAGTCCCCTACATGTTGTGGTGGCATGACGGGAACATGCAAGGTGAATATACAAGCCAAAGCAACGTTGTAGGGGGAGGGGGGGGAAACAAAAACAGGTTAGTGAATTATGGATCACAGCTTCCAATACAGAACTAAAAATTAAGCTGACAAATGGATACAAAAACAGGTTACGGTGGTCATGCATCTGTCCTGAATCACGATCATGGATGGATGGAATGACTGGAATGGAGCCTTACGTCTGAAGGCAAAGATTGTATATATTTGTACAGAAAAACAACAGAATACTTCACATATTTGGATGACTAAATATTTATTTTCTCTTGATAAATTACAATTCTGTACAGCATGTTGCAACGTCATACACATTATTTTAGAAGGAAAAAAAAAAAAAAGCTAATGGTTTTAGAATCTCTCAAGAGTGGACAGGGAAGGACACAGTCAAATCCTTTATCCAAGGAAGCTAACAGAACTTGTTACATTTTGCTTGTGACACTCGTCTTCTGGCCCCCTGTTCCCCAACGTACCCCGAGATGGGACCTCCTGCGTCAAGGTAGGGTACACTTCACCATAATAACCACCTAATAACGACCTAATAACGACCTTCACCATCATAATGCCTCAAAGTATTTGGATCTTGTTGTGCCAAGGATCCAAAAGTCTACCCTTTTTCCCCCTGTTCCCCAACGTACCCCGAGATGGGACCTCCTGCGTCAAGGTAGGGTACACTTCACCATAATGACGACCCAACAACGACCCAACAACGACCCAACAACGACCTAATAACGACCTTCACCATCATAATGCCTCAAAGTATTTGGATCTTGTTGTGCTAAGGATCCGAAAGTCTACCCTTTTTCCCCCTGTTCCCCAACGTACCCCGAGATGGGACCTCCTGCGTCAAAGTAGGGTACACTTCACCATAATGACGACCCAACAACGACCCAACAACGACCTAATAACGACCTTCACCATCATAATGCCTCAAAGTATTTGGATCTTGTTGTGCCAAGGATCCGAAAGTCTACCCTTTTTCCCCCTGTTCCCCAACGTACCCCGAGATGGGACCTCCTGCGTCAAGGTAGGGTACACTTCACCATAATAACCACCTAATAACGACCTTCACCATAATGCCTCAAAGTATTTGGATCTTGTTGTGCCAAGGATCCGAAAGTCTACCCTTTTTTTATGTTTTCATTGCATTATATGACAAAAAATGAAGTGATGATCTGTTTTTGATGGGGTGGGAAAGGGTCAGAACGTTTGACAGGACTTCTAGGACTTCATGTTCTCTCTGTGTTGATCTTGGGAGATTTACTCCCTTCCTTATCTGGTGAAACTTTTGTCATTGGGATAGTAAAAGAAGATCTCTCTCTCTAGAAGTAAAAACCCAAAAGATTTTTTTACAATTTCCCACCCTATTTTGAGACAAAACATTTTTTTGGCTAGACATATCCTTTAAGCTGTCTAGATATCACATTTGTTTGTATACTTAGTCGTTTCCTTTTTAACCCGGCAAGGCTAATGCCGCGTACACACGGTCGGAATTCTCGTCGGAAAAAGCTCTGATGGTTTTCCCGTCGGAATTTCGCTCAAACTGCGTTGCCTACACACGGTCACACCAAATTCCGACCGTCAATAACACCGCGGCATACAACACGTTCGACGGCACTATAAAAGGGAAGTTTAATGCTTCCGAGCATGCGCAGAATTGTTTCCGAGCATGCGTCGGAATTTTGCGTGTCGGAATTGCATACACGCGATCGGAAAATCCGATAGAAAGGTTTTCCGTCGTAAAAATTAAGAACAGGTTCTCAATCCAAAGTCCGTCGGAAATTCCGACAGAAAAAGACCGTTGGGCATACACACGGTCGGAAAATCCGATGAAAAGCTCCCATCGGACTGTTTCCATTGGAAATTCCGACCGTGTGTACGCGGCATTACATTTTATACCTTCTGCTGTCAACATTTCTTTACTATGTCGTCATATTTTGAACAATCGAGCCCTACCCACCATCATTTGCCGTCCTAGACCCTTGAGGAAGGACTTCCAAACTATGAAATTACAGATGGTGCTCTATTTAGACTTCAGACCAAAAGTGATTTAGATCAGGTCCATGCTTTTTGATATTTAGGGGATTCCACAACATTTTGAAAAACTATATACCGTATATACTCGGAGTATAAGCCGACCAGAATATAAGCCAAGGCCCCTAATTTTACCACAAATAACTGGGAAAACTTATTGACTTGAGTATAAGCCTAGGGTGAGAAATGTGCAGCTACTGTAAGTGGAAAAGAGGGTCAACAATGCCCATTTGCAGCCTCACTGTGCCCATTTGCAGCCATAGGTCCCCCAAACTCGGCAGTTAAGGGTTCCTAGAGGCCCCCTAGCTGCAGCCAAAATTTGGGGTCTCTGGACCCAAAGGGTCCCGAAATGACATTGCTGCAGATGGACACATCTGACCGAGTTTGGGGCCCCGTATCTCGGGGGCCACTTGGTGCTAGGAACCCCAAATTTGGAACCCCAAAAAGGTGTGCAAACCCAGTGGAACTATCACTAGAACATATCCAAGATGGGGTTCCTAGCACCAAGTGGCCCTGGGATACGGGGGCCCCAAATTCGGTTCGGAAAATGTCATTCACTTTTCTGCAGCAAAGAATGACATTTTCCGAACCGACTTTGGGGCCCCGTATCCCAGGGCCACTTGGTGCTAGGAACCCCAAATGTCATATGTTGTAGTGCTGGTTCCACTGGGTTTGCATACCAAATTTGGGGGTTCCTGGCACCAAGTGGCCCCGAGATACGGGGCCCCAAATTCGGGTTGGAAAATGTCATTCTCTGCTGCAGAAAAGTGCTTGACTCGAGTATAAGCCGAGGGGTGCATTTTCAGCACACAAAAAAAATGTGCTGAAAAACTCGGCTTATACTCGAGTATATACGGTAGCCAAATGTTTGTGGACACCTGGTTATTATATGAGCTTGTCAGATATCCCTTTTCAAAATCATGGGCAATATTGTGAAGTTGCCGCCCTCCCCAACCTTTGCTTCACTCTCCTCGGAAAGGCTTTCCACAAGATTTCAGGTTGTGTTTTTTGGGAATTTGTATTGATTTAGCCAAACGAGTAATTGTGAGGTCCGGCACTGAAGTTGGACGAGAAGACCTAGATCACATTCAATGGTTTAAATTCATCCAAAAGGTGTTGGTTACCACTTGAGTCACCAAACTGGTCAAACTTAGTCTTTATGGAGCTGGCTTTGGGCCCAGGGACAGTCATGCTGGAACAGAAAAGGGCCTTCCTACAAGAATGGAAGTGCACAATTCATTAAAACAGCGCTCTCCTAACTGCGGGTCTTTGCTTGCCTTTATCTGGCCCTTAGGGCACTATTCCCCCTCACTGACACCAATGGTGGGGCACTAGTCCTTTCAGGGACACCAAAGATGGGACACGATTCCTTCCACTGACATCAATGATGGGGCACTAGTCCTTTCACGGACCCCCAACGATGAGACACGATTCCTTCCACTGATACCAATGATGGGACACTATTCCTCCCACTGACACCAATGATGGGGCACTATTCCTCCCACTGACACCAATGATGGGGCACTATTCCTCCCACTGATACCAATGACGGGGCACTATTCCTCCCACTGATACCAATGATGGGGCACTATTCCTCCCACTGATACCAAATGATGGGACACTATTCCTCCCACTGATACCAAATGATGGGGCACTATTCCTCCCACTGATACCAATGATGGGGCACTATTCCTCCCACTGATACCAATGATGGGGCACTATTCCTCCCACTGATACCAATGATGGGGCACTATTCCTCCCACTGACACCAATGATGGGGCACTATTCCTCCCACTGATACCAATGATGGGGCACTATTCCTCCCACTGATATCAATGATGGGGCACTATTCCTTCCACTGACACCAATGATAAGACACTATTCCTCCCACTGATACCAATGATGGGGCACTATTGCTTCCACTGACACCAATGATGGGGCACTATTCCTCCCACTGATACCAATGATGGGACACTATTCCTTCCATTGACACCAATGATGGGACACTATTACTCCCAGTGATACCAATGATGGGACACTATTACTCCCAGTGATACCAATGATGGGACACTATTCCTCCCACTGATACCAATGATGGGGCACTATTCCTCCCACTGATACCAATGATGGGGCATTATTCCTCCAAGTGATACCAATGATGGGGCACTATTCCTCCCACTGATACCAATGATGGGGCATATTCCTCCCACTGATACCAATGATGGGGCATTATTCCTCCAAGTGATACCAATGATGGGGCACTAGCCCTCTCATGGACAACAACGATGAAGAACTAGTCTACTCAAAGACCCCAATGATGGGGCACTATTCCTCCCACTGACACAAAGTATGGGGCATTGTTACCGACATCAGGCAGTTTTCTACTCCCACTGCCCACAGTTCGGCCCCTCTAAAATCTAAAGGATAGTAAACTGGCCCTTTTGTTTAGAAGGGTTGGAGACCCCTGGTCTAAAATGTCTTTGTATGCTGTAGTATTATCAGTACTCTTCACTGTCTGGAAACATCTAAGCTCAGAAATAAAGGGGCTCCACATATTCTTGGCCACATAGTATACCTCCATGTCCCCATTATACAAGGACTTTTTATGCCTTTCTCCTACGGCTATAGTAGATATTGTTGGCCAACATATTCAGTTTCTGTATGTTTTGGCTGTAGCAACCAATCAAAATCTTACTATGCTGTTTGAGGCTACCAATAGGATTGGCCCTTCGCTTCTATGCTATGGGCAAGACCGACAACCCTTCTCTCAAGTACATAATAACTGAAGACCATTTTATCTCCGGGAAATTACAACTGTATCTGGTACAGCAATCCAGGAACACACGAGAGGAAAAGGAGCATTCAGGTTACATGTTGGAGACCCCAAACTATGAACCCCAAGTAAGAAACTTTACATTCTTAGTTATACCGTATATACTCGAGTATAAGCCGAGTTTTTCAGCACATTTTTTTTTGTGCTGAAAGTGCCCACCTCGGCTTATACTCGAGTCAAGCACTTTATTGCAGCAGAGAGTGACATTTTCCAACCAGATTTGGGGTCCCGCATCTCGGGGTCCACTTGGTGCTAGGAACTATGTATGCAAGCCCAGTTGAACTAGCCCTACGACATATCCAAATCTGGGGTTCCTAGCACCAAGTGGCCTCGAGATACGGGGGGCCCCAATTCGGTTCGGAAAATTTCATTCTCTGCTGCAGAAAAGTGCTTGACATTTTCCGACCCGACTTTGAGGCCCCGTAGCTCGGGGGCCACTTGGTGCTAGGAACCCCAAATCTGGTGTGCAAACCCAGTGGAACTAGTCCTACATATCCAAATCTGGGGTTCCTAGCACCAAGTGGCCCCGGGATACAGGGCCCCAAATTCGGTCAACTGTGTCCATCTGCAAAAATGTCATTTCGGGACCCTTTGGGTCCAGAGGCCCCAAATTTTGGCTGCAGATGGGGGCATCTAGGTTCGGTTCGGAAAAATTTCATTCTCTGCTGCAGAAAAGTGCTTGACATTTTCCGACCCGACTTTGAGGCCCCATATCTCGGGGGCCACTTGGTGCTAGGAATCCCAAATCTGGTGTGCAAACCCAGTGGAACTAGTCCTACATATCCAAATTTGGGGTTCCTAGCACCAAGAGGCCCCGAGATACAGGGCCCCAAATTCGGTCAACTGTGTCCATCTGCAGCAATGTCATTTCGGGACCCTTTGGGTCCAGAGACCCCAAATTTTGGCTGCAAATGGGGGCATCTAGGAACCCTAAACTACCAAGGACCTATGGCTGCAAATGGGCACAGTGAGGCTGCAAATGGGCACAGTGGGGCTGCAAATGGGCACAGTGAGGCTGCAAATGGGCATTGTTGACCCTCTTTTTCACTTACAGTAGCTGCACATTTCTCACCCTAGGCTTATACCCGAGTCAATATACGTTTTCTCAGTTTTTTGTGGTAAAATTAGGAGCCTCGGCTTATATTGGGGTCGGCTTATACTCGAGTATATACAGTATGTGCTTTCTGTGCAAAGCTAAATGTATTTCTTTTGGCATAGTTGAACCTTATTCAAGGTGGTTCACTCTAAACTTCCTCTTCACTTTTTTGGTAAATGCTGTAAAGTTACACCATTAAACAGTTTTAATATCTCTTGGGCTGCAAGATCTCTCATCTAAGTTCTTGGGTGGACACACACAAGGAGGTAAACTCAACCAGGGGCCCCCCAACCTTCCTGTCAAATTTTTTTATTTACCAACACCCTAAAGTGGGTTTGAAGGCCTAAAGCTCGGGTACAATGAAGGCAAGACCTCATCCCTGGTGGCCAAAGACCTCTACGAAGCCCATCAAACTCTTTCTAAGAAATATCACTTTTGAAAGCTCTGTCTGTTTTTCCATGCACAGAGTGGGAATCTTGGCACAAAAAAACGGGAGTAAAAAGTGCTAAAGCTACACCCCGTTATTGCCTACCTGTTCCTCACACCCACCTCAATCAAGCCATAAAACTGTTGGTAATCTTTTTCTATTCTGATAGTCTTCAAGTCCTTACTACACGTAATTCCTTTGGCTTACTCCAATTGGTGTATGGATGGTAAACCCAAACTTGGGCCATAAAACGTCACATGCAGTGGGAAGGGGATTAAACCCCTTCCAGGTTTTCATTGCTTTGGGGGTACATACATAAGAGGTACTAGATCATCTTCGAAATCTTCTAACTTCACTGCATCAAGGGGACGATGCCATGTACAGTCAAATCTTGGGTAAGAACCTCCTTCCCTTAGCCAGGGCATTGAAAATGGGTCGTGGATGGGTATTCCAGCATGACGATGACCCAAAACACACTATCCAAGGCAACAAAGGAGGCGCTCAAGAAGAAGCACATTAAGGTCCTGGATTGGCCTAGCCAGTCTCCAGCCTTTTATCCCATAGAAAATATGTGGAGGGAGATGAAGGTTCGAGTTTCCAAACGTCAGCCTCGAAAACCTTAATGACTTGAGGATCTGCAAAGAGGACAAAATCCCTCCTGAGATGTGAGCAAACCTGGTGGCCAACTACAAGAAACGCCTGACCTCTGTGATTGCCAACAAGGGTTTTGCCACCAAGTACAAATGCCACGTACACACGATCGGAATTTCGGCCAGCAAAAGACCGATGAGAGCTTTTCATCGGGAAAAAAAAAAAAAAGACCGTGTGTAGGCTCCATTGGAAATTTTGATGGCCGAATTCCCGCCAGCAAAAATTTGAGAGCATGTTCTCAATTTTTCCGACGGAAAAACTTTTGATCGGAAATTCCGATCGTCTGTAGAAATTCTGACGCGCAAAATTCCTACGCATGCTCGGAAAAAATGTAAACGCATGCTCGGAAGCATTGCACTTGATTTTTTTCTCGGCTCGTCGTAGTGTTGTACTTCACTGCGTTCTTGGCGGTCGGAATTTGGTGTGACCGCGTGTAGGCAAGACAGCTTGAGCGGAATTCCGTCGGGAAAACCATCAGCGCTTTTTCCGACCATAATGCCGATCGTGTGTACGTGGCATAAGCCATGTTTGAGAGGGGAGAGGAAAAGGAGCATTCAGGTTATATGTTGGCATCCAAGAGACCCCGAAACTTTGAACCCCAAGTAAGAAACTTTACATTCTTACTTGGACTTAACGTGGAAAAAAAAAAAAAAAGTATAAAGTGGACCTATTGGTATTAACCGCTCCATTCAATCTTTGTTGGAAAAATAGGTGGAATCTGAGTGGCTGGCAGAATCAAGGCCGATGGTTATTCCTCCTTACACACTGTTGTAATATTGGTTCTTCCAGCTAAAGGACCATTGTACTACCCGTAACCACCTAGCTGTTGGTGAGGCTGTGTCTGATATAAGTTGTCTTTTGGCCTCCAATCAAAAACAAGCCCGCTTTGAGGCAACACTGTTAAATATTGAAAATCTTATCCAAGATTCTGTTGACTTTAACCATGTAGGCCATGTCACTTTAGGAACCTAACAAAGAATTGCTCCCAGAATGCCTTGCTGTCACACCCCCTTGTGCTTCCCTCCTAGGTCACGTTGCTGGGATCAACCTCACCTCTACCTATCCTGCGTACCTTGCTGCCTCCGTTTCTGGCGACGTCTGACCCGCCGTCGGTTCATCACGCAGGCAACTATGGTGCTTAGGATGACGGCCAGGGTAAGGAAGCAGGCTCCTCCAACGACTCCGGCCATAAGGGATTTCTGCTGAACTTCCGGGAGCTCGGTGTGCGCGGGATAGACCCTCATTCCTGAAAACAATACGATACGGTTAGCGTTTCTAAACCCGAGAAACAAAAAATGTAATATATTGCAGATTGCCATTCCTTAGATGTGGTGGATGTTTTAGTTTTTTTAAAAGGTTTTTTGTTCCTTTTTTTTTTTACCTAGTGATCCTGACACTTCCTGTCCTAGGGTGACAACAATGCTCACTGACTGTACATCTGTGCTGTGTTGTCCCCCAAACTGCTTAGCCCTTGATGCGGACTACAAGTATAAGTACTGTGGTCGGCAAGCAGGCACATTTTGAGGCAGGGGAAAGGGGTAAATGTTGGGGTGAGTAGGGCAGAGGGACAGTTTTGGGGTAGGGGAAAGGGGTAAATGTTGAGTTTGGGAGGAGAGGGGGTAAGTGTTGGGGTGGGTGGGGGAGAGAGAAAGCAGGTCTTGGGGTAGAGGAGGGGGTACATTTTGAGCTGGAGAGGTGCAAGTTTTGGGGTTGGATGGAAGGGGGTAAACGTTGAGTTGGGGTTGAGCAAGTTTTGGAGTGGGAGGGGGTAAGTGTTGAGGTGGGAGGAGAGGGGGGTGTGTTTTGGGGTAGCGGAGGGGTTAAGTGCTGAGACGGGGATGGGAGAGGGCCCGTTCTTGGGGTAGGAGAGGAAGTACCTGTTGGGGCTGGGGAGGGGAGAGGGCAAGTTTTGGGTTAGGAGAGGAAGTAGTGGTAGTGTTGGGGCTGGGAATGGGAGGGTGCAGGCTTTGGGGTCGGGGGGTAGGTGTTGGGGAGGGAAGAAGGCAAGTTATAGGGTAGGGGAAGGGAAAACTGCTTAGCCCTTGATGCGGACTACAGGTGTAAGTACTGTGGTCGGCAAGTGGGCACATTTTGAGGCAGAGGAAAGGGGTAAATGTTGGGGTGAGTAGGGCAGAGGGTCAGTTTTGAGGTAGGGGAAGGGGTAAATGTTGAGTTGGGGAGGAGAGGGGGTAAGTGTTGAGGTAAGAAGGGGAAATGGAAGTGTTGGGGCTGGAAAGGGGAAGGTGCAATCTTTGGGGTAGGGGAGGGGGTAAGTGTTGGGGAGGGAAGAGAAGGGTGGAGGGGGTAGGTGTTGGGGAGGGAAGAAGGTAAGTTATAGGGTAGGGGAAGGGGTAAATGTTTAGTTGGGGAGGAGAGGGGGTAAACTTTGAGTTGGGGAGTTGCAAGTTTTGGGGTTGGGTGGGGGGGGGGAGGTAAACATTGAGTTGAGGTGGAGCAAGTTTTGGAGTAGGGGGGGTAAGTGCTGAGGTGGGCAGGGGTGAGAGCAGGTCTTAGGGTAGAGAAGGGGATAAAGTTTGAGTTGGGGGGAAGGGGGTAAACATTTGGTTGAGGTGGAGCAACTTTTGGAGTCTGGGGGTTAAGTGTTGAGGTGGGAGGAGAGAGGGGTGTGTTTTGGGGTAGGGGAAGAGTTAAGTGCTGAGATGGGGAGAGGGCACGTTTTTGGGGTAGGAGAGGAGGTACGTGTTGGGGCTGGGAAGGGATAGGAGAGGGGGTACGTTTTGGGGTAGTTGAGGAGGCATGTGTTGAGGTAAGAAGGGGTTGGGGCAAGTGTTGGGGCTAGGAAGGGGTGGGTGCAAGCTTTGGGTTGGGGAGGGGTAAGTGTTGAGGTGGGGAGGGAAAAGGGCAACTTATAGGGTCGGAGGGGTAGCGGATAAGTGTTGAGGTAAGAAGGGGAGGAGGCAATCTTTGGGGTAAGGAGAAGAGGTAAGTGTTTAGGTGGAAAAGGGTGAGGTTAAGTGTTGTGGTAAGAAGGGGAGGGGGTAAGTGTCGAGCTGGGGAGAGTTAAAGTAGAACTAGGGGCAAAACTTAATTTTTTTTCATTTTGGATAGAGTAAGGGAGGGTTATAACCCCTGTCAGATTTTTTTTCTATCTGTGTCCCATTGTGGAGATTTTCCTCCACTTCCTGTCCCATAGCCAAATAGGAAGTGAGAAGAAAATCCCTATAAATTAAGGGAATTCCTTGGAGGTCACTAGAACTAGGGTCCCCATTGGAAGATTCCCCCCTCTATTACTTTTTTGGGGACAACCCAAAATGTGGGATTTTCTTTTACTTTAAATGATAAACAGGACAAATAGAGAAGGTGAGTCTCCCTAACGGGGGCCACAGACAGAAATAAAAACTGGCAGGGGTTCCAATTCTTCTTCCCTCTATCCAAAACTTAAAAAAAAGTTTTGCCTTTAGTTATACTTTAAGGGATGGAGGGATGGAGGGAGGTGTTTTAGTGTAGGGGATACAATTTCAGCCAGCTGGGTTTTCAGTGTCTGATTTTCCACAATGGGAAGAAATTAAAACAAACTCCAAATTTAGAAATCTTCTCTCCTATCCTGGGAGAATTTGGACTTAAAATAACAATGAATCTGTTACTACAAGTACAATCCCTACATAAACCAACTCCATACTTAACACTCAGAAAACTAATTCCCTGTCTAGCTGGGGTGAGATGTCGCCGGTGTTTACACATTTTTTTTTGGCTACAATTTGTGGCTAGAAATAAACTCATATCTGACGTATCATTTAAAGAAGCACTGTGGAAGACAGAGGGTAATAAGCCTTACTCAGTAAAATACCCCAAAAAACATCCTGGTGGTATACCGGTCAGGACAGGTAGTAAGAGGGATACAAAAAAAAAAAAAATACAAAAAAAAAGTCAACGCTCCCACCTATTCCCTCATGTATTAAATCCTATCTTGAGCTACTGAGGTCTGTAACCAACTGGCTTTTTTTACAAAAAAAGGAAGTAATATATGTACATGTTCCCTTTTAGGTATACATCTGGTGCTCTCATTTCCCACCCACTCACCTGACGTAGAGATGTTCACCGAATTACTGGGCTCGCTGATGTAATCGCCGGCAAAGGCCACCATTCGGAATTCGTACAAGGAATCCTGCGGGGGAAAAACAGGTCAGGGCTCATGTTCTTGTTCAGTAGACATGTGCACTGCCGAAAAATTTGTTCTTTTTTTGTAATTTTTCGGATCATTCGTTATGATCGCAATTTGAAAATTTGTAACTCCGAAAATAAGAAAGAAAATCCGAAAATTCAAAAGAACAACAAACAATAACTTAACTATTAAATTATAGGTATAGACATGTGCACAATAGAAAAATTTGTTTATTTTTTTCGTTTCGTTTTTTTTTTCGTTTCCGTTGATTCGTAACGATTCGTAAATTCGGAAGAGTTATTTTTTCGTTGATTCGTTTTTCCGTTAGTTTAATTTTCGTTTATTTGAAATTCAGACGCATTCGTATTTTCGTAGATTTAGTTACATTCGTACTTTCGTTAGATTGATTTATTCGTACTTTCGTAACATTGTTTTCGTAGATTCGTAATCGGAGCATAATTCATAATTTTATGTAATGTGTATGCTATTATTACATTGTAAGAGACACGGAAAATTACGAATCGCAAAAAAAAAAAAGTTACGAATGTACGAATTTTTTCGTTCAATCCATTCGAAGCACGTTAAGCAGCGCCATTGTAAGAGACACGGAAAATAACCAATTCAACAAAAAAAAAAGTTACGAATGTATGAATTTTTTCGTTCATTTTAATTTTCTTTGTTCCAGTTTTCGTTTTTTGGATTTTCTCCTTTCGTAGATTCGTTGTTTCTAATTCGTTTTTTCGGATTTTCGTTGTTTTTTGTATTCGTTTGATTCGAACATTCGTTAAAATTTTTAGCGAATCGTTCGTTCATTCGTACGATAACGAACTAACGAATATAACGAATTTTAACGAAAAACTAAAAAAAAACGAAACGAATTGCACATGTCTAATTGGAATTTCCTTTCAAATTTGGCCGAAGTTATTAATATCCGAATTTATTAATTATCCGAATATAACGAATGCTGTATCTAAACTAATGGAACATAACTAATAATAATATATAACAATAATAATAATATTAACTTTATTATTATTTATTATAAATTCCATTTGTTTAGATGCGGTATTCGTTATTTCGGATAATTCATTACTTAACGAATGCCGCGTCAAAACAAATGGAACGGAACGAATTCATAATAAATAATAATAAATAAATAATTATTATAATAATTAATATTATTATTAATTATTTTTTTGTAATAATTTTTTTTTTGATTTTATAATTATTAATATAATAATTAATTATTATTAATTATTATTATTATTTTTTTGTAATCATTTTTTTATTGATTTAACACAGGTATAACAGGTACATATATATGTACGGACGCAGCCGCTTTAGCGAACATATACATCTTTATATATGCACAGAAATGCAACTGTGTAACAGGGGTGATACAAAAAATATTTTTTTAGCGTGGCCCTGAACAACAGGTCGTTCTTTATTATTAATTCGTTATGTTCCATTCGTTTAGATACAGCATTCATAATTTCGGATAATTAATAATTTCAGATAAATTCGTATTTGTTACATTCACTAACAGCCAAAATTTGAAAGGTAATTCCAATACCTATAATTTAATAGTTATTAATAGTTAAGTTATTATTAGTTAGTTATTTCAGATTTTCACTTTTTGGGGTTTTCGAATATACGAATTTTGGAATACTCTAATTTACGAATATTCAGAAAAATTTGTTAAAAAGGGTTTTCGTTAATTCGGATATTTCCAAATGAATGAATTTGTCAAAATTTGTTAAAAAAACTAATTCAGGACAAAATTAATTGCACAAGTTTATTGTTCAGCATGGAAAAAACTTTAGCTATTTTTTCCCCCAATTTTAATCAAATGAGTATTTTTCTATAAAATATAAATAAATATGATGTAGAACAACTGTAAAAGTCACCCATCTGGTGACTTTTACAGTTGTTCTACATCATATTTATTTATATTTTATAGAAAAATACTCATTTGATCAAAATTGGGGGAAAAAAATAGCTAAAGTTTTTTTATTTATTTATTTTTTGGATGGAGTGGTGAAGGGTTACAGCAGTAAGATTAACTCTGCTATTTGAATCTATTTTTTTTTATTTTTATTTTTTATATTTGGACCTATATTTCCTGGTGTCAAAGTTCTAATTTTTGAGTTGTCACCAGAATAGGAACAGAGAGAAATCTTTTAATGGGGTTTCAGGTGAAAAATGTTTAAGAGGGGGGGGGGGGGGGGGGTGTCCCTCACTTTTGGAGAGGTTTCCTCCCTCTTTCTGCAGTGTCTATGGGCAATGGGACAAATATGGCAAAAAAAAAAAAAAAAAAAAAATGACTAGGGTTTTAAACCTTTTCTACTGGAAAGTTTTGAATTTATATACACTTAAATTTATTTTTTTTGGTCTTTTTACTATTTATGTAAATAGTAAAAGAATATAAGAAAAATATAACAATGTTATCCATAAATAATTACATTTAAAGGGTAAGTTCCCCTTTACAGAAAAATCTGTTAAAAAATCGGGAGGGAAGTATCGGAGCATTCTAATTGGTCAGCGCCGTCACATGGGCGGCGCCCGACCAATCACCACCCGCATTGCCCGTCCTGTCAGCTATGGAGAAGACGCGTGGATGCCGAAAGGATTTCTAAGCCCCGGACATCTGACGCGGATATACCGGGGGCTTAGAACGGGAGATAGCCGCCGTCCAGGTCAGCGGGACCAGGGGGGGAGGGGGTCCTGTGTAAGTTCACCTTACAGATCATTCTGTAAAAGAGGAACTTACACTTTAAGCGGTTCCCGACCGGCGCACGGCGATGTACGTCGGCAGAATGGCACGGACAGGCAAAAGGGCGTACAGGTACGTCCCCTTTAAGATTGGTGCCGTACCATCGCGTGCACACGCCGGTCGGGACCCCCGTGGGTCCGGTCGCGGCTCCCGCGGACTCAATCACCGCGATCGTCTCACGGGATCGCTGAACGGGGAGATGCGGAAGTAAACAGCATCTCCCCGTTCTGCCTAGCAACTAGTGACACCAATCTCTGCTCCCTGTGATTGGAGCAGAGATCAGTGTTCACTAAATAACAGCCACGCCCCCCCACAGTTAGTAACACGCCCCTAGGAACACTTAACCCCTACACTGCCACCTAGTGGTTAACCCCTTCACTGCCAGTGTCATTTACACAGAAATCAGTGCATTTAAATAGCACTGATTGCTGTATAAATGACAATGGTCCCAAAAATGTGTCAAAAATGTCCGATGTGTCCTCCATAATGTCGCAGTCACAATAAAAATCGCTGATCGTCGCCATTACTAGTAAAAAAAAAAAAAATTATTAATAAAAAAGCTATAAAACTACTCCCTATTTTGTAAACGCTATAACTTCTGCGCAAACCAATCAATAATCGCTTATTGCGATTTTTTTTACCAAAAAATTTTTTTTTTTATACATTTTTGGGGGATATTTATTATAGCAAAAAGTAAAAAATAATGTGTTTTTTTCAAAATTGTCGCTCTATTTTTGTTTATAGCGGAAAAAATAAAAACCGCAGGGGCGATCAAATACCACCAAAAGAAAGCTCTATTTGTGGGGAAAAAAGGACATCAAATTTGATGACCGTTTTTCTTTCTTTCTTTTAAAAAATTTGACGACCACGCAATTGTCAGTTAAAGCAGAGCAGTGCCGAATCGCAAAAAGTGGTCTGGTCTTAAGCCAGCAAAATGGTCCGGTCTGAAAGTGGTTAAAAATAATTGAATACATGGCGCACCCATGGCACTGGAATCACAGAGCATTATGGAGAGCACAGAGGAATCTGCTTCCTTTCAGACTCTCTCTCTCAAAAGTAAAAAACTCTAAGTCCGTGGCTGGGAGCCACTTTGCTGGCTCATTCAGCTGTGCATGCAATCTGAGCTTCAGCTATTGAAAAGCAGGCTTTTCCAGCAAACTGGTACCAGTTAGCAAGATTTCATATTCATCTGAATTCTATACAGTTTATACAGAGTAAAGGAAGAAATATATAAAATTGCACACAATAAATATTTATATATAATATTTTAACAAAAGGACAGTGATTAAAGAGTTTTTTTTCCCCCAGCTACTGTAAAGTTAAGGGAAGGGGTAAAAGAAGGAATAATATAAATTAAACACTTAAAGTGGTGTTTCCACCCCCCCAAAAAAAAAAAAAAATTTCTTAAAAATCATAAAAAAGATGTAAAAAATAAATAAAAAAAAAAAAATAAATGGAAAAAAAAAAAAAAAAATGTTTTTTTTTACTCGCCTCTAAATGCCTGTTGCTGGGGGGTCCCTCGTAGTCTGCCTCCTTCAGCGCCCGAGTACTGACATCACTTCCCCCTCGGCGCGGCGTATAACGGCGCGCGGCGCCACTCGCGCATGCGCAGTGGGTGCCCACAGTAAGAATGCCGGCACCGCGAGCAGAGCGGGGAACGAGGGGGGGGGGGGGGGGTTTCGTTCCCCCGCATCGCTGGGACAGGTAAGTGTCTGATTATTAAAAGTCAGCAGCTGCAGTATTTGTAGCTGCTGACTTTTAATTTTTTTTTTTTTTTTTTTTAGGACCGAGCCTCTTTCTGAGATTTGTTGTTTACAAGTTTAAAACATTTTTTTGTGCTATAAAGTTACTTAGAACCCCAAAACATTATACTTTTTTTTTTTTCCTAACACCCTAGATAATAAAATGGTGGTTCTTTTTTTTTGGAAAGAATACACTTTTTTAAATTAAAAAAAAAAATAAGACAACAGTAAAAGTTAGCCCAATATTTTTTTATATTATCAAAGATAATGTTATGCCGAGTAAATCGATACCCAACATGTCACGCTTCAAAATTGCGTCATGCATGACTATAAGGGGAACAGAAATCCCCACAAACATTTTTTATTTTTTTCCAGGAAAGAGCAGTTGCTTTCATAAATTACTTTGGGTTGCAGTGCATGTAATACAACCAAACGCTAGTATACAGTCTTGAAATTTTTACCCTTATACTAAAAAAATAAGTATACCCCAAAGTATAAGGGTAAAAATTTCAAGACTGTATACTAGCGTTTGGTTGTATTACACGCACTGCAACCCAAAGTAATTTAGGAAAGGGACTGCTCTTTCCTGAAAAGAAAGAAGCAAAAAAAAATGTTTATGGAGATTTCTGTTCCCCTTATAGTCATGCATGTGTTAAATATATATTAAAAGAATATAAGAAAATGTTATCCATTAATAATTAAAAAATCAACAATACAATAATATTTTTTATTATTATTGAACAATATAGTACAAAATAGAAAATATTTATTATTTTTTTGCATTATATTGTGGATTTTTATTAGAATTATTATTAGTATTCACAATATATCACCAATACAATAATATCAACAATAATAATATAATTATTATTGAATATTAATACATTCAATACAGTAAAGGAAGCTGCAGTGCTTCATGAGATATATATATATATATATATATATATTTATATATATATATATATATATATATATTTTTTTAATATAAAATACATTCATTTATTATATATATATATATATATTATATTTATATAATAAATAAATAAATGTATTTTTATATATATATATATATATATATATATATATATATATATATATATATATATAATATATATTTATTTATTTTTTTTTTTATATAAAATACATTTATTTATTTATTATATATATATATATATAAAAAAATGTATTTTATATAAAAATATATATAACTCCCATGAAGCACTGCAGCTTCCTTTACTCTCACCCTGTAAGAGCAATGGATATACTGGATAGGGGTATTTTTTTTTTTTTTAAAGTGGTGCATCCCTCAAAACTACATGTAGATTAATTTTGTACGAATGGGCCAAAATCAAATGTTCTCAGGCTATATTCTTTGCAATGTGTAAATGCAGAAAAAAAAAAAAGCTGCCATTGGCTGGTGCTGAAGGATATACTTATTCCTACGATATTCAATGGCCTTTAGTGGCCACTGGATGGCACCGAAGAGCATATTTGTTTCCTATGATATTCTGCGCCATCTACTGCCCATTACACATTATGGCCACTAGATGGCGAGGACTTATCATATGAAATAAGCATGCTACTTAGCGCCATCTAGTGGCCATAATAATGCAATTTCCACATTAACACATCCCAAATTGCACAAAATATAACAAACTTACGTGCAGTTTTAATAGCTAAACAGCTATGCAATTTAATTTTATTTTTTAATATTATTATTTTTTTTATTTTTTTTTAATAAATATACACCATGTGCCAATGTTGGACAACCCCCTCTCATCCAGCACTGCTTTTACAGGGTGATAGAAGGCTGCTACTCAAATAAAGGACCATTATAGGTCTACCCAACTTGGCTAGTTTTGAACCAAACACAGACTGGCATTCAGAAAGGTTTTTTATTTTTGTACAACAGCACCATCTAGTGGTCTCAGCCGCCTTCTTACCTTAAAGAGCCCGGGAACCAGAAGCTCCGTCTGGGTGGTCGGGATGGACTCGTCAAGAAGCTCCCAGGCTCCCTCATCGCGCCTGCACTCCAGACCGTACCCACGCAGAGGGAGGAAGGACCGCAGGGGCGGGGCCCAGATCAGCAGCACGCCGCCCGAGGTCTCGTTGGCCGAAAGGTAACGGGGAGGAGTCAGAGTATCCCGAGAGTCTGTGGTGGGTACAGGTGGAGGTAAGGTGGTGGGTGGGATACCTGAGAGGCCAAAACATTAGTGGTTATTGAGGAGGAGGAAATGTTAAGCAGGGGTGTTAAGAGAGACGAGAAGGGAGAGCCACCGGTGACGGGAGACCACACGAAGGAGCACCAGGGTGAGCAGCAGGCAGTAAAAGAGACAGTGCTTACTGACAAAACGCGTTCACTTACTGAGAGGAGAGGCCTCCACAATTTCACTGAATGGCCCGCTGCCCAACTTGTTCTGAGACAGAACGCTGAACTGGTACGTGTTTTCTGACTGCAGGTTCTCCACCACAAGGTAATTGGCACCAACTGAGGCAGACAGGGAAATCCACTCGTGGTGGCCGTGGGCGAGCTTCTTCACCCTGGCAAGAGACGAAAAACAGCCAACGCCGGTCAGCAGCAATCCGGGAGGGGAGAAGAGACGGTAGGTCCAGTGTGGAAGGGGATGGAGGTCCCCAAACTTGTAGCTTCCTAGGAAACTGACCCCCGAGTGTCAGCCGTGTCATTGTTTTGGGGGAACCACCAAGTGTGGATGTTATTTTGAGGACCTCCCCCAAGGATCAGTGTGTCATTGTTTTGGGGGAGCACCAAGTGTGGATGGGATTATCAGTGTGTCATTGTTATGGGGGACCACCAAGTGTGGATGGGATTTTGAGGACCCCCCCCCCCAAGGATCAGTGTGTCATTGTTTTTGGGGACCACCAAGTGTGGATGTGATTTTGAGGACCTCCCCCAAGGATCAGTGTGTCATTGTTTTGGGGGACCACCAAGTGTGGATGTGATTTTGAGGACCCCCCCCCCCAAGGATCAGTGTGTCATTGTTTTGGGGGAACCACCAAGTGTGGATGGGATTTTGAGGACCCCCCCAAGGATCAGTGTGTGATTGTTTTGGGGGACCACCAAGTGTGGATGGGATTTTGAGGACCCCCCCCCCCCCCAAGGATCAGTGTGTCATTGTAGCAGGACCCCCAAGTGTCGATGTTCTGGGAACTTCAACTGTTTTGTGTCGGGGAACACCAAGTATGGGTGTCATTTTGGGGACCCCCCCCCCCCCTAAATATCAGTGTGTTAATGTTCTAGACCCTCACGTGTCAGATCCTCGTTGTTTTGGGTCCTCCAAGTGTCAGCGTGTTCTTGTTCTTAGAACCTCAAATGTAGTAGTTTTGGGGACCAGTAAGTGTGGGTGTTATGTCGGAGATCTCAAGGATCCCCAAATAACATATTGTTTGGGATCCTGAGTGCACTATGTTCTGGACCCTGGGGAATCGGTGTGGGTCATTGTCTTGGGGACCACCAAGTGTGGGTGACAATATGGGGGCCCCCATGGATCAGTGTGTCCTTGTTCTGGGAACCTCAAGTATAATTGTTTTGGGGACCACCAAGTATGGGTGTCATTTTGGAACCCTCCAAGTGTCAGTGTGTCAATGTGCTTAGAGGCCCAAATTTAGTGGTTTTGGAGCCCAGTAATGGGTGGCTGGTATTTTGGGGACACCAGGGATCAGTGCTTATTGTTTGGGATCCTGAGTACCTGTGTATTATGTTCTGGACCCCAAAGTGTCAGTGTGTCATTGTTCTGGACCCTGGGGAGTCAGTGTGTCTTTGTTCTGGACCCTGGGGAGTCAGTGTGTCATTGTTCTGGGCCCCCAAGTGTCAGCGTGTCATTGTTCTGGACCCCCAAGTGTCAGCGTGTCATTGTTCTGGGCCCCAAGTGTCAGCGTGTCATTGTTCTGGGCCCCCAAGCGTCAGCGTGTCATTGTTCTGGACCCCCAAACGTCAGTGTGTCATTGTTCTGGGCCCCCAAACGTCAGTGTGTCATTGTTCTGGGCCCCCAAACGTCAGTGTGTCATTGTTCTGGGCCCCCAAACGCCAGTGTGTCATTGTTCTGGGCCCCCAAGTGTCAGCGTGTCATTGTTCTGGACCCCCAAACATCAGTGTGTCATTGTTCTGGACCCCCAAACGTCAGTGTGTCATTGTTCTGGGCCCCCAAGTGTCAGCGTGTCATTGTTCTGGACCCCCAAGTGTCAGCGTGTCATTGCTCTGGACCCCCAAGTGTCAGCGTGTCATTGTTCTGGGCCCCCAAGTGTCAGCGTGTCATTGTTCTGGGCCCCCAAGTGTCAGCGTGTCATTGTTCTGGGCCCCCAAGTGTCAGTGTGTCATTGTTCTAGACCCCCAAGTGTCAGCGTGTCATTGTTCTGGGCCCCCCAAGTGTCAGCGTGTCATTGTTCTGGGCCCCCAAGTGTCAGCGTGTCATTGTTCTGGACCCCCAAGTGTCAGCGTGTCATTGTTCTGGACCCCCAAGTGTCAGCGTGTCATTGTTCTGGACCCCCAAGTGTCATGTGTCATTGTTCTGGACCCCCAAACATCAGTGTGTCATTGTTCTGGGCCCCCAAGTGTCAGTGTGTCATTGTTCTAGACCCCCAAGTGTCAGCGTGTCATTGTTCTGGGTCCCCCAAGTGTCAGCGTGTCATTGTTCTGGACCCCCAAGTGTCAGCGTGTCATTGTTCTGGACCCCCAAGTGTCCATGTGTCATTGTTCTGGACCCCCAAACATCAGTGTGTCATTGTTCTAGGGTCCCTAAGTGTGTCATTGTTCTGGACCCCCAAGTGTCAGTGTGTCATTGTTCGGTGACCACATTTAGAGGTCACCATGAACCATCTGTACCAGTTTTGCACCTATTTTATACCTCTAAAAGAAAATAAAGATGATACTTTTATCAAAAATACCGTTAGTCCTTCCACCCAGAACCAAAATCTACCAATGTCAATATTGGTAAAACGTGATATTAATGTGAAAATGTTTGATTTGTACAGCAGATGTATATCATTCAATTATTTACACTGATCATCTATGTTGTGATCGCAATTCAAAGATTTAATTATTATTTTTTGCCACATTGTATCTTCTGTACAAACCAGGCTGCTCAGGATGAATGCAAGGACACAATCTATACCCAGGGGGCTCCAAACTTTCCAAACAAAGAGCAAGGTTACTGCCCTTTAAAAACTTTAGTGGGGGGCAGACTTTAGCCAGTGGGAGTAGAAAATGCCCTGTCATTGGTGGGAGTAAAAGAATAGGCTCGGTGGTTGGTGGGAGTAAAAACAAAAATGACATTATTGATGTCACTGGGGAGTAATAGTCCCACGTTGTTTGCGTCAGTGGGGAGTAACGGTCCCACGTTGTTGGCGTCGGTGGGGAGTAACGGTACCACGTTGTTGGCGTCAGTGGGGAGTAACGGTCCCACGTTGTTGGCATCGGTGGGGAGTAACGGTACCACGTTGTTGGCGTCGGTGGGGAGTAACGGTACCACGTTGTTGGCGTCGGTGGGGAGTAACGGTACCACGTTGTTGGCGTCGGTGGGGAGTAACGGTACCACGTTGTCGGCGTCGGTGGCGAGTAACGGTCCCACATTGTCGGCGTCAGTGGCGAGTAACGGTCCCACATTGTCGGCGTCAGTGGCGAGTAACGGTCCCACATTGTCGGCGTCAGTGGCGAGTAACGGTCCCACATTGTCGGCGTCAGTGGCGAGTAACGGTCCCACATTGTCGGCGTCAGTGGCGAGTAACGGTCCCACATTGTCGGCGTCAGTGGCGAGTAACGGTCCCACATTGTCGGCGTCAGTGGCGAGTAACGGTCCCACATTGTCGGCGTCAGTGGCGAGTAACGGTCCCACATTGTCGGCGTCAGTGGCGAGTAACGGTCCCACATTGTCGGCGTCAGTGGCGAGTAACGGTCCCACATTGTCGGCGTCAGTGGCGAGTAACGGTCCCACATTGTCGGCGTCAGTGGCGAGTAACGGTCCCACATTGTCGGCGTCAGTGGCGAGTAACGGTCCCACATTGTCGGCGTCAGTGACGAGTAACGGTCCCACATTGTCGGCGTCAGTGGCGAGTAACGGTCCCACATTGTCGGCGTCAGTGGCGAGTAACGGTCCCACATTGTCGGCGTCAGTGGCGAGTAACGGTCCCACATTGTCGGCGTCAGTGGCGAGTAACGGTCCCACATTGTCGGCGTCAGTGGCGAGTAACGGTCCCACATTGTCGGCGTCAGTGGCGAGTAACGGTCCCACATTGTCGGCGTCAGTGGCGAGTAACGGTCCCACATTGTCGGCGTCAGTGGCGAGTAACGGTCCCACATTGTCGGCGTCAGTGGCGAGTAACGGTCCCACATTGTCGGCGTCAGTGGCGAGCAACGGTCCCACATTGTCGGCGTCAGTGGCGAGCAACGGTCCCACATTGTCGGCGTCAGTGGCGAGCAACGGTCCCACATTGTCGGCGTCAGTGGCGAGCAACGGTCCCACATTGTCGGCGTCAGTGGCGAGCAACGGTCCCACATTGTCGGCGTCAGTGGGGAGCAACGGTCCCACATTGTCGGCGTCAGTGGGGAGCAACGGTCCCACATTGTCGGCGTCAGTGGGGAGCAACGGTCCCACATTGTCGGCGTCAGTGGGGAGCAACGGTCCCACATTGTCGGCGTCAGTGGGGAGCAACGGTCCCACATTGTTGGTGCCAGTGGGGAGTAATAGTGTGCAAAGGGCTACATCCGGGCTGCAGTTTGGAGACCCCTGATCTATACAATGGTATCTACACACTACACGTTAGATGATCTACATGACAAGGAGATGAATCGGATTTTCATTCTTACACGGGGGAAAAAAATGGTTTGTAGCTCTTCATATATATGGCTGATCCAGTGCAGGCAGTCCTAAAATTATTCCTAGACAGCACATGCCTGCTGTGAAGTGCTGAAAGCATGTACTGTATATAAGGAAACGTCCTGCAAGCCTCCTTCCCGAAAACTAAGTGAGAAAAGCTCTGGGGTTTGAGGGAAAAGAAGATCTTGGAGAGGTCTTTCTTTCACCATCGCTCAGGGTGATGAATGTGAGAAAGGAAACTTCTCTGAGGGTAAAGGTCTTCCTATGGGAAGATGGAAGTATGGACAAGGACCCCCCCGTCTCGCTTGTCACCTGTGGTCTCAGCCATGGTGGGGGGTGGGAAGGGGGACACAAGACTTCCATGCATCAACCATAGATACATCTCCTTCTAGGTTAGTAAAAGAAAACTCACAGCGGGGCATACCAAACGCTGAACCTCTGGAAGTATCCTCCATCGAAGCCAGGGCTCCAGGTGATGTTTATTGCGTTCACCAACGACTGGGCGGACACATTGCTGACTGCGTGGGGGCTGGTGCCTGCAAAAAAAATTATAAAAATCGCATGATAAGAGTTTGTTACAAGACAAAATACCTGTCTTAGAGGTTCAGCCTTCAAGCGAACCTGGAGGTCATTGCAAACATTTTTAATGAAAGGCCTTTCTAAAAAGAGGCGCCAAAAGTTTCCTTCTATTGCTGTCACTAGGCAGAACACCCGCTAAGGGATCATTAGAGGCCGGTAGGAACACTGCTACTGGACAGGAAGTTTTAAGGGTTGACCTCTGTGGGGGCAGGACTTTGTTCTGAATTCTGAAAAGTTGCAGCTTCAGGACAGGAGAACAGATTTTTTTTAGCTAAGAAACCTTGTGGTATCCTCCCGTAAGTAGGGAACGCGCAGGGTCTGTCTACTCTTAAGCAGGGACCTTGCATGGTCAACTCCTAACCGGGGACCTTGCAGTGTCTACTCTTGAGCGGGGACCTTGCGGTGGTCTACTCTTGAGCATGGACCTTGCGGTGGTCTACTCTTGAGCATGGACCTTGCGGTGGTCTACTCTTGAGCATGGACCTTGCGGTGGTCTACTCTTGAGCATGGACCTTGCGGTGGTCTACTCTTGAGCATGGACCTTGCGGTGGTCTACTCTTGAGCATGGACCTTCCGGTGGTCTACTCTTGAGCATGGACCTTGCGGTGGTCTACTCTTGAGCATGGACCTTGCGGTGGTCTACTCTTGAGCATGGACCTTGCGGTGGTCTACTCTTGAGCATGGACCTTGCGGTGGTCTACTCTTGAGCATGGACCTCGCGGTGGTCTACTCTTGAGCAGGGACCTTGCATGGTCTGCACTATGGGGGCAGAATTTTTTTCTGAATTCTAAAAAAATTAAGCTCCAGAACAGGAGAACAGAATTTTTGGTTAGGAAACCTTGTGGTGTCCTCATGTAAGAAAAGACCTTGCGGTGGTCTACTCTTGAGCAGGGACCTTGTGAGCGGTCTATTCTTGAGCAAAGGACCTTGCGGTGGTCTACTCTTGAGCAGGGACCTGGCGGTGGTCTACTCTTGAGCAGGGACCTTGCGGGGGTCTACTCTTGAGCAGGGACCTTGCGGGGGTCTACTCTTGAGCAGGGACCTTGCGGGGGTCTACTCTTGAGCATGGACCTTGCGGTGGTCTACTCTTGAGCATGGCCCTTGCGGTGGTCTACTCTTGAGCATGGCCCTTGCGGTGGTCTACTCTTGAGCATGGACATTGCGGTGGTCTACTCTTGAGCATGGACCTTGCGGTGGTCTACTCTTGAGCATGGACCTTGCGGTGGTCTACTCTTGAGCGGGGACCTTGCGGTGTCTACTCTTGAGCGGGGACCTCGCGGTGGTCTACTCTTGAGCAGGGACCTTGCGGGGGTCTACTCTTGAGCAGGGACCTTGCGGGGGTCTACTCTTGAGCAGGGACCTTGCGGTGGTCTACTCTCTTGAGCAGGGACCTCGCGGTGGTCTACTCTCTTGAGCAGGGACCTCGCGGTGGTCTACTCTCTTGAGCATGGACCTCGCGGTGGTCTACTCTCTTGAGCATGGACCTCGCGGTGGTCTACTCTCTTGAGCATGGACCTCGCGGTGGTCTACTCTCTTGAGCATGGACCTCGCGGTGGTCTACTCTCTTGAGCATGGACCTCGCGGTGGTCTACTCTCTTGAGCATGGACCTCGCGGTGGTCTACTCTCTTGAGCATGGACCTCGCGGTGGTCTACTCTCTTGAGCATGGACCTTGCGGTGGTCTACTCTCTTGAGCATGGACCTTGCGGTGGTCTACTCTTGAGCATGGACCTTGCGGTGGTCTACTCTTGAGCATGGACCTTGCGGTGGTCTACTCTTGAGCATGGACCTTGCGGTGGTCTACTCTTGAGCAGGGACCTCGCGGTGGTCTACTCTTGAGCATGGACCTCGCGGTGGTCTACTCTCTTGAGCATGGACCTTGCGGTGGTCTACTCTCTTGAGCATGGACCTTGCGGTGGTCTACTCTTGAGCATGGACCTTGCGGTGGTCTACTCTTGAGCATGGACCTTGCGGTGGTCTACTCTTGAGCATGGCCCTTGCGGTGGTCTACTCTTGAGCATGGCCCTTGCGGTGGTCTACTCTTGAGCATGGACCTTGCGGTGTCTACTCTTGAGCGGGGACCTTGCGGTGTCTACTCTTGAGCGGGGACCTTGCGGTGTCTACTCTTGAGCGGGGACCTTGCGGTGTCTACTCTTGAGCAGGGACCTTACATAGTCTGCACTTAAAAATTTAAGCTTATAGCTTTTCAGGGTTTACCCCTATGGGGGCAGGTTTTTGTTATGAATTCTGAAAAAATTAAGCTCCAGAACAGGAGAACAGATTTTTTGGTTAGGAAACTTTGTGGTGTCCTCATGTAAGCGAGGACCTTGCGTGGTCTACTCAAGAACAAGAACCCTGTGGTGTCTTCTCTTAAGCAAGGACCTTGAGGTATCTTCTCTTGAGCAGGGACCTTCTGGGAGATCTTGCAGTGTCTATTCTTAAGCAGTGCTTTTAGTTTAAACTTAAAACCATTGTTGACCGGGTTCCTTTAAATTATACTTTTCATATATATTAGGTGTCTCAGTATGGACTTGGAGAAGGCTCCTGCTCCAGCCCTGATGTTTTCATTTTTTCCCCAAGTCATCCTTGGTGGACTGAAGGTGTCCCTGTATCTTGAATGCACTGTTCATATAGGTCTTAACTTTTGATCCAACTCTGAGCTTTGCCATGCCCCCCACCCTCACGAAAACCAATAACAGCCCTTCGGCAACTGCCAACAGCGAGCTTGTTGGTTGCCTGAGATGATGTGAAGATAGGGCAGATCTATGAGTTAAAGCTTAAGCCCAGGTGGACTGGTCACCAAGGATAAGGTGGTGCACTAAAAACAGACTGGAGGAAATGAAAGGTTCTTCCAAGGCACCGGCTCTTCAGTCCTATTGATTTGTACACACATTACACGTGAAAGGTTCTCGATCAAAAAAAAAAAAATCCGTAACAGTAAACGTAAACTTATACAGTCCTAAACCTGCACATACAACATACCCAATACAAAGACAGCGGTACGCGTGCTAATTCTGGCCACGTTATTAGCAGCGGCGCATTCCCACAGGCCGTGTTCCTCCTTGGTGAGAGGTCTGAATATCAAACTGCCGTTTACATCCATCTGAGCACCACTTTTACCGGGCATCCCAAGCTGTAGGACAAAAACGGGTCCTGTTAATAGAGCAATTCATGACAGAACCAGGACAATGGGCAGGCAGTGGTCATCGAAACAAGTCTCACTTCCTATCTGGGAGACAAAATCGGAAGTTTGGGAGGAAAGATCTCCAAAACAAAAAGGAAATTCCCTCTTAGACAGTTGCCACCTAATGGAAGTTTTGCACTCGGTGACAATTGTAAAGATTCAGAGTTCAGTGAATTTCCCCAGCGGGACAGTAATACAAACCTGAGAGAACCCAACTATCCTTCTCCAACCATAAAATAATTTTTAGGTCTTGGGAAACCTTACTTGGTTACATTGGTGGTCAACGGAAGGGATTTGACCCCTTACAGTGGTAGTCAGAATTCCACCCTTTCAGCTAGCTAAAACAAATATTGGTGTCACGCCATTGGCACTGCCAAATAATGTTAGCCCTGGGACTATGTACCATGGGACTATGGAGGCACCATGGGAGGTCACGCCCTGGGACTATGGAGGCACCACCTGTGCCGATGGAGGCTCCATTGGATGGGAGGTCAGGTCCGGACTATGGAGGCACCATCGGATGGCAGGTCAGGCCCTGGGACTATGGAGGCACCATCGGAAGGCAGGTCAGGCCCTGGGACTATGGAGGGACCATCGGATGGGAGGTCAGGCCCTGGGACTATGGAGGCACCATCGGATGGAAGGTAAGGCCCTGGGACTATGGAGGCGCCATCGGATGGGAGGTCAGGCCCTGGGACTATGGAGGCGCCATCGGATGGGAGGTCAGGCCCTGGGACTATGGAGGCGCCATCGGATGGGAGGTCAGGCCCTGGGACTATGGAGGCGCCATCGGATGGGAGGTCAGGCCCTGGGACTATGGAGGCGCCATCGGATGGGAGGTCAGGCCCTGGGACTATGGAGGCACCATCGGATGGGAGGTCATGCCCTGGGACTATGGAGGCACCATCGGATGGGAGGTCATGCCCTGGGACTATGGAGGCACCATCGGATGGGAGGTCATGCCCTGGGACTATGGAGGCACCATCGGATGGGAGGTCATGCCCTGGGACTATGGAGGCACCATCGGATGGGAAGTCAGGCCCTGGGACTATAGAGGCACCATTGGATGAGAGGTCAATCAGCCACAGCTCAAGTAACCTCTGGAGGAACCCCTAGTTGAGAATGGAGTCTCTAACCCTTCCCTTTTTTATCAATATATATATATACCCTGTTTCCCCCAAAAATAAGACCTAGCGTGATTGTCGGTGATGGCTGCAATATAAGCCCTACCCCCCAAATAAGCCCTAGTTAAAGTCCTTGTAGGTCTTATTTTCAGGGTAGGGCTTATTTTTGGGGAAACCGGGTAGAAGGTTTGGTTGGGATTCTTCTTTTATGACAGTCCTGCCTGTCCATTCTCACCTTGGCCCAGCTGATGACTGGAAGTGGGTCCCCGTCAGCGGCACAAGGAATGATCAGCTCCCTCCCCACATCCTGGAAATACTCATCTTTTGGAAGGTCGGTGAAGGAGGGTGGATCCTAATAAAAACATAAAACAAAAAGACATAATAAGAGGAATCATGGCAGAATGAAGAAATGGTAGATTGTCAATGCTGAGTTTTTTGGGTTTTTTAAGGATAATAAATTATTTTCAACACTTGGGACCAACTGCCCAACCCTAATCTTCCCCATTCCACATATATGGCCCACAACTGAAGTCCAACCAGCCAGCAAACGTATCCATTGGCCATGGCCTACACACACCTCCAACGGCCCTTCAGAGCTCTTCTCAAAGTCAATAGGGCCACAGTGCACTGAACTGCATGGCCTTTCTCCATTGGCACTAATGGCGAGGCCATCTACCTGCAGGCTTGCAAGTGAACGGCATAGGGCTGCCATAGGGCCCATCCCACCAACTCACCGAAGAGAGACTGAAGAGCCGATGAAGTTAGCCTAGGTTGCAGATGCTGGAGGAGGAGGTTGACCTTAAAGGTTAACAATACTTAGGTGTATCTAAACCCAAAAACACATATACTTCAGTCAAAACATTCTACATAAATTTGAAACGTGAAATGGTCACGTGGTCCACCATACCTTCAGGATGACCGCAGTAGGCAGAGACACCCCCATGCTTCCGTAGCTGTTGTAGGGAGTGCAGGTGTACATGCCAAGGGCATCATCATTCCCCGTTGCCACAACAATAGAACCGTCCTCATCCAGGTGCCATCCTGGAAACTGGCAACAAGAATGGAGGGGAAACGCCATAAATATATCACATCTTATAAAATATTCGATCTTTTTCCACAGTCAGTACAATCTCGGGCCTCCTGAGGCCACGTAATTTCCAGTGAGGTGTTATTTTTGACAAGCAAACCGCGCTTGTGCGTTTTGAGAAAATACATATTTTTAGTTACTTGTAACATTTAAAAATTCATTTAAAAATTTTCTTCGCCACATCTATCCAAATATATAATTTTTGGAACTCGTCAATACCAGACATGGTACAGTCAGCACAACAAAAAAAAATCTAATAAAAAATAAATAAAAAAATAGAACAAATGTATCTGCACTTGCATAAATGTATTTAAAAAATAAATGAATATAAACGATTAAATTTTATATGTTTCATTAAAAATGAAAATATATTTAAAAAGAATGAAGTATAATGAACTATTACATTTTATGTTTATATTAAAAAATGAAAAAATATTAACTTATTATAATTTTAAAAATGAAATAGTATAAATGATTATATTTATTTAAAAAAATGAAATAATATAAATGGATTACATTTTTTTATGAAAATTAAATATATAAACTTTTATATATTATATTTAAAATTGAAATATAAAACTATTACATTTCATATTTAAATATATAAACTATTATATTTATATTCTATTACAGATATAACATATTATATATCTGAAAAATAAATAATATAAACTATTACATTTTATATTTATATTAACAATATTAAAAAAAATATATATAAAACTTTTCTATATAAATATATAATAACTTAAAAAAAAATGAAATAATATGAACATACATTTTATATTTATTTTAAAAATGAATGAAATATATAAACTATTCTATATTATATGTAAAAAATATATAAACATTACAATTTGTATTTAAAATTATATATATATATATATATTCTATATATATAAAATATATATATATATATATATAACTATATTTATATATATAATATATATATATATATATATACTATTATATTTATAGTCTATTACAGATATAAAACATAGTTTATATTATTTATTTTTCAAATATATATTATTTCATTTTTAAATATTAATATAAAATGTAATATATAAACTATTCTATATATTTTTTTTAATTGAAATAATATGGACATACATTTTATATTTAAAGATGAACAAAATATATAAACTATTATATGGAAAAACAAAATAATATAAACTATTGCAATTTATATTTAAAATTAAATATATAAACTATTATATTTATATTCTATTACAGATATAACATATTATATATCTGAAAAATAAATAATATAAACTATTACATTTTATATTTATTTGAAAAATGAAATGTATAAAAACTATTCCATATTATATAATTTAAAAAAATGAAATACACCGACATATGGGTTATTAAGGAAACGGTATAGAAGCTCCTTCCCGGGGGTGGCACACGGGCAGTTTAATTTTCACCCGCAACCACACTTGTAAGCCACAAGGTGCTAAACATTATTATATTTTATTTTAAAAATGAATGAAATATATAAAAACAAAAAAAAAAAAAAAATGAAATAATATGAACATACATATTATATTTTAAAAATGAATGAAATATATAAACTATTCTATATTATATGTAACAATTAAACAATATAAACTATTACAATTTATATTTAAAATGATATATATATATATATATATATAAACTATTATATTTATAGTCTATTACAGATATAACATAGTTTATATTATTTATTTTTCAAATATATATTATTTCATTTTTAATATAAATATAAAATGTAATATATAAACTATCCTACTATTTTTTTAAATGAAATAATATGGACATACATTTTATATTTAAAGATGAACGAAATATATAAACTATTATATGGAAAAATGAAATAATATAAACTATTGCAATTTATATTTAACATTAAATATATAAACTATAAAGGGATCTAACTAAAAAAAAAATTAAAAAAAAACATATGTTAGAAGAATATCATGGACATTCGTGCAAATTGGACGCTTTTTCGCCTTATTTTCTGCAACAGATTAATTCCTATGATCATCAGCTCCATCTAGTGGCCAAAATGTGATATTGTTTTCTGAAACGCCTAAATGAGAAAATATACTGCATTTTGTCCACTAGATGGAGCTGATGATCATTGAAATAATTATGCATCACATAGAAAAGTTGCCCAGCCTTTGTGAACCTGTGTGTGTGACATTTGTCTGGTGTGCGTTGCAGCCGCAGCAATTCGAACACGGGCTGCAGAGCTTGACCGGCGGCACCACCCATCGAACCCGCCCATTGAAACCAATGGAGCAGAACCGCAACTGCGGGCCAAATGATTGTCTTACAGTTGTGGCGCAGTCAGGCCAATCTATTAATGGCCAATTAAAAAATAAACTTGGTATCGAGAGGTGGCAGTAGTGCATCCTGTCAGCTGCTGCTATTCCGCCCTCTGAAAAGCGAGACACAGCAGATCTCTTTTCAGAGGGCGGTCATTACCACCAGTGTGAAAGGGGCCCTTAGGGGGTCACGGAGGTCTCCTAACCTTGTCGAGCTTCAATGGGAGGCCGTCCTTGGTCCAATTGACGAACAACAGCGGCGGATTGGCTCTGGCCGGGCACCGGATCATGCCGCGCATGCCGATGGGCAGGAAGGTTTCGGCGGGCATGTCGGTCACGTAGGCCGGATCTGGAGGAGAAAATTGCAAGAGGAGAAAAAGAAGAAGACCAAAAGGCAAACCGTTAACACGGCACAAATCGATCAATATTTTCTATAGATTATTTTTTATTTATTATTATTTTCCATAATCAATCTCAACAAAAATATCAATATTATTATTTGCCAACCCAACACCCTGTTCAAAAACTAAAACAAGAATGACAACTGCCAAAAAAATAAATTATCACCCCTCACATTTTTGTAAATCTTTTCTATCTATAGATACATTTATTTTTGTTATAATATTATTACAATAATAATAATATGATAAAAATAAAGTTAGAATTATATATAAAATTCTAAATTAATTTTTATCATAATATTATTATTGTAATAATATTATAACACAAAAATGTGTCTAGATGTATATCTACAGATACATTTTAAAAATGTTGCTTATGAAATAAATATATAATAATATAAACGCATTTATTTTTGTTATAATATTATTACAATAATAATATTATGATAAAAATAAAGTTAGAATTATATAATATAAAATTCTACATTTATTTTTAATCATAATATTGTTATTGTAATACGATTATAACAAAAATAAATGTATCTATAGATATATATCTAGACACATTTTTGTGTTATTGTTATTGTAGTACGATTATAAACACAAAAATGTGTCTAGATATATATCTATAGATACATTTATTTTTGTTATAATATTATTACAATAATAATATTATGATAAAAAAAAAAGTTAGAATTATACAATATAAAATTCTAAATTTAACTTTTTTTTAATCATAATATTATTATTGTAATAATATTATAACAAAAATAAATGCGTTTATATTATTATATATTTATTTCATAAGCAAAATTTTAAAAATATATCTATAGATATATATCTAGACACATTTTTGTGTTATTATAGTACTACAATAACAATAACACAAAAATGTGTCTAGATATATATCTATAGATACATTTATTTTTGTTATAATAGTATTACAATATTATGATTAAAAATAAATTTAGAATTTTATATTATATAATTCTATTTTTAATCATAATATTGTAATACTATTATAACAAAAAAAAATGTATCTATAGATATATATCTAGACACATTTTTGTGTTATTATTATTGTAGTACTATTATAAACACAAAAATGTGTCTAGATATATATCTATAGATACATTTATTTTTGTTATAATAGTATTACAATAACAATGTTATGATTAAAAATAAATTTAGAATTTTATATTATATAATTCTAACTTTATTTTTATCATAATATTATTATTGTAATAATATAACAAAAATAAATGCGTTTATATTATTATATATTTATTTCATAAGCAAAATTTTAAAAATGTATCTATAGATATATATCTAGACACATTTTTGTGTTATAATATTATTACTATAATAATATTATGATTAAAAATAAATTTAGAATTTTATATTATATAATTCTAACTTTATTTTTAGCATATTATTATTGTAATAATATAACAAAAATAAATGTGTTTATATTATTATACATTTATTTCATAAGCAAAATTTTAAAAATGTATCTATAGATATATATCTAGACACATTTTTGTGTTATAATATTATTACAATAATAATATTATGATAAAAATAAATTTAGAATTTTATATTATATAATTCTAACTTTATTTTTAGCATAATATTATTAGTGCAATAATATAACAAAAATAAATGCGTTTATATTATTATATATTTATTTCATAAGCAAAATTTTAAAAATGTATCTATAGATATATATCTAGACACATTTTTGTGTTATAATATTATTACAATAATAATATTACGATTAAAAATACATTTAGAATTTTATATTTTATAATTATAACTATTTTTATCATAATATTATTATTGTAATAATATAACAAAAATAAATGCGTTTATATTATTATATATTTATTTCATAAGCAAAATTTGTAAAATGTATTTCTTCCTCAGAATAGTGGTTGTATGTACCCTACAGAATATTGCCCAAGGCCCTGGGACAATTCTGGACCAAACCTAAATACAGTCGAAAACCAAAGAGCAGAGCGGCCAATCGGAAAATAGCAGTCCGACTGCCGACTCTGTTCTTTGGTTTTGCGAATGAAAAAGTTATTCCCAAATAAACAGGCCCATAGCAGAAAATTTAAAAATTGTTCTGGTCCAAAAGGGGCTGTACAGGTGTGAGAGTGGAAGTGACTAAATGGGATTGACGGGAAATGCTTCCAAAAATTTAAAAAATTTAAAAATAATCAAAATAAAAAAAAAAAAAATCTAAATAAAATAAAAAAAATATAAAAATCCAAATAAATAAAAAAATTTAAAAAATCCACTCTCGTTTGTCAACGGAACCAAGGACAAAAGATGGGTGCAATTGACCAACACTGCCAGCAGACGGCGCCATAGAGCAGGAAATGATCAAAGCAGCCAGAAAGGGGACATTTAACGCCAACAATTTGCACAGCTGCGCCGCTTTCAAGAGCGGGACGTTCCGGAGATACAAATCACACCACAAGCAAAAAAAAAAGAAAGGAGGTTACATACGCAGTACAGTGAGGTAGGCTGAGGCCGAGGGCGACTTCCACAGGCCGTTGCTGGGAATGCAGGTGTACTTCCCAGAATCCTCCGGGGTGACCTGCTGCAGCAGGAAGCTCCCGTCCACTAGGATGCGCACTCTGGACTGCAGGCGGCTGCAAAGGAAAGGAGGTCAGTCACTGAAGAGGGGCAAATCCCAGCAGGAAGGCAGCCGGGACTAAATGTGACCAATAAAAGTACATAGACAATTTTATTTTATTTCTTTTCATTATTTTTTTTTTATTTTTATTTTTTTTTATGGGGTGGTGAGGGATTGGAACCCCATGTAATTTTTTTTTTTTCCAATTTTTATTTTTTTCAATTTTTCCAATTTTTTTTTTCCAATTCTTTTACTTCAATTTTTTTTTTTTTTGCCATGTGTTAGGAAGATTCAAATTGCTCACCCCGCATCTACCCCTTACCTGAGCAGGTAAACGTTGCCGTTTCCGTGGAACCAGCTGTAGGTGAGGTTGGCGGGGTAGGCTTCTGCCTGGCAGGTCAGAAAGGCATCTTGGGAAATATTCACGGTGATGTTTTCTGGAGGGACAACAATGACGGGCGGACCTGAGGGAAAAAAATAATAATAGGGGATATCAGGTAAGTATACATATAAAAACTTTATAATATAGTATATAAAGTAAAAAAAATAAAAAAAGATAAAATAGGGGATGTCAGGTAAGTATACATATAAAAACTGTATAAAATAGTATATAAAACATAAAAAAATAAAAATAAATAAAAGTTTTTTTTAATTATAGCAATACATACATACACATTCTGAACTCCAACAGGTAAGAGAAAAAGGCTAACAGATAAGAAATAATACATACTGTATATATAAAGTAGTATAAATATAATATATATTTTTAGAGAGAGAGAGAATAATAATAAAAAGGTAAATGAAATATGTAAAAAAAAAAAAAAAAAATTATATATGTATAGATATTCATATCTACACATAAAAATAAATAAAATAGGGGATATCAGGTAAGTATACATATAAAAACTGTATAAAAACTGTATAAAATAGTATATAAACGTAAAAAAAAAAAAAAAAAAGTTTTTTTAATTATAGCAATACATACAAAAGGCTAACAGATAAGAAATAATACATACTGTATATATAAAGTAGTATAAATATAATATATATTTTTAGAGAGAGAGAGAATAATAAAAGGTAAATTAAATATGAAAAAAAAAAAAATTATAAGTATACATATAAAAACTGTATTAAATTGTATATAAACGTAAAAAAAAAATATATTTATATATATATATATATATATATATATATATATATATATATATATATAATATCAAATTTTTTTTTTTTTTTTAATTAATTAAATAAAAAAAAAATAAAAAAAGGAGGTTTGGCTTTACATGCACTTTAATTATTTCACCTACAATATGCAAAAAATACAGATCTTTAGGCCTAAAAAAAAAAATAAAAAAAAAGTCCCTACCTTGCACCAGGACACGGGTGGTGTGCATCACCTCGCCTTCCTCGCTGGTTGCATGACACGTGTACACGCCAGCGACGGACCTCTGCACTCCACCGATCCGCAAGGACCCATTATTAACCTGCAACCAGCAGAAATAAAGACAAAATATAGATATAGTAAACAGTATAAATCAACTGGTAATAAATAAAAGAACAGCTGGTAAAACAAATCTTCTATATGACATGGTTTCTAAAAAAAAAAATTTAATAAAAAAAAAAAAAAAAAAGTACGTATAAAATAATTGCTTCCAAGCAAACTATTTAAGTGAAAAATGTCTTCAACAACAGAGTATAAAAAGACAATTATTGTTTCCATATGTTTCCATATGTTTCCATATTGTTTCCACAGCTGAAGAACTTCTAAATATGACACAACATTTTTTTTTCTCTAGAACTATAAAAAAAAAAAAAAAACAAACACAAAAATAACTTTG
>CM053038.1:27007444-27087444 GCA_028564925.1 Lithobates sylvaticus
GTGCTGAATCTATGGAGGAGCAGCGTTGTCACCCCAGGACAGGAAGTGTGTTGGGACTACAGAACACCTCCCAATAAACTGCAGTTGCACATTAACATTTGCAAAACATTTTCTATTCTTCTTCTCTAATTTCTATTCTTTCCATTTCCATTGGATACCTGAAAACGTAAAAACTCATTATTACTGAAGGGTCAGTCCTCCTGAAGGTGAGATTTTAGTTATAAGTGGAGCCCAATGGGCTGAGTCGCTCCTGACTCCTTATATCTATCCGATTCTCAAATAGTGAGATCCCCTGACCATACTGGATGGTGGGAACCCCTCATAATGGGCACAGCAGGGGTACAGACCCGGGAACTCGGCACAGGGATGGTGGGAACCCCTCATAATGGGCACAGCGGGTGTACAGACCCGGGAACCCAGCACAGGGATGGTGGGAACCCCTCATAATGGACATAGCAGGTGTACAGACCTGGGAACTCAGCACAGGGATGGTGGGAACCCCTCATAATGGGAACAGCAGGTGTACAGACCTGGGAACTCAGCACAGGATGGTGGGAACCCCTCATAATGGGAACAGCAGGTGTACAGACCCGAGAACTCAGCACAGGGATGGTGGGTACCCCTCATAATGGGCACAGCAGGTGTACAGACCCGGGAACTCAGCACAGGGATGGTGGGTACCCCTCATAATGGGCACAGCAGGTGTACAGACCAAGGAACTCAGCACAGGGATGGTGGGAACCCCCTCATAATGGGCACAGCAGGTGTACAGACCAAGGAACTCAGCACAGGGATGGTGGGAACCCCTCATAATGGGCACAGTAGGTGTACAGACCCGGGAACCCAGCACAGGGATGGTAGGTACCCCTCATAATGGGCACAGCAGGTGTACAGACCTGGGAACTCAGCACAGGGATGGTGGGAACCCCTCATAATGGACACAGCAGCTGTACAGACCTGGGAACTCAGAACAGGGATGGTGGCAACCCCTCATAATGGGCACAGCGGGTATAGAGACCTGGGAACTCACCACAGGGATGGTGAGATCCCCTCATAATGGGCACAGTAGGTGTACAGACCCGGGAATCCAATACAAGGATGTTGGGAACTCCTCAGCTTTTACCAAACACTGAAACCTCAGTTCCGCGTGGACGGACCCTTTAAAATTTTAGACTTTAGTCTGAGCTGCTTTTGAGTAAAATACATTTCTTTGTTCCTCACCTGGACCTTGTCTGTGCTCTCCATAACCACGTTCTCCCTCTTCCAGGAGACCACAGGTTGTGGGTTTCCATAAGCCAGGCAGGTGAGCGTCAATGTGTCTCCAACGCGCACTTCCACGGTCATTGGTGGTGTCTCACGGAAAGCAGGCGGGGCTGTAAAGAGAAAAGTTATGAGTGATTGGTGTTGACTTGGTATCAGTTCATAAACCGTACCCTGTACCAAACCCTGGACAAAACAGTGTCATGGCAAACAAGGAGCACTAGGGCCACCAATGTCCCCTTTCTCCTGTGCTTTCCATCTTTCCAACCATGAGTCACCAATGTCCCCCTGCTCCAGTGCTTTCCACCATTCCAACCATGGGTCACCAACATACCTCTGCTCCTGTGCTTTCCATCTTTCCAACCATGAGTCACCAACATTCCCCTTGTCTTGTGCTTTCCACCTTTCCAACCATGGGTCACCAACATCCTACTTCTCCTGTGCTTTCCATCTTTCCAACCATGGGTCACCAACGTCCCACTTCTCTTGTGCTTTCCACCTTTCCAACCATGGGTCACCAACATCTCCCTTGTCTTGTGCTTTCCACCTTTCCAACCATGGGTCACCAACATCCCACTTCTCTTGTGTCTTCCACCTTTCCAACCATGAGTCACCAACATCCCCCTTCTCCTGTGCTTTCCACCTTTCCAACCATGGGTCACCAATGTCCCCCTGCTCCAGTGCTTTCCACCATTCCAACCATGAGTCACCAATGTCCCCCGCTCCAGTGCTTTCCACCATTCCAACCATGAGTCACCAACATTCCTCTTGTCTTGTGCTTTCCACCTTTCCAACCATGAGTCACCAACATCCCCCTTCTCCTGTGCTTTCCACCTTTCCAACCATGGGTCACCAACATCCCCCTTGTCTTGTGCTTTCCACCTTTCCAACCATGAGTCACCAACGTCCCCCGCTCCAGTGCTTTCCACCTTTCCAACCATGGGTCACCAATGTCCCCCTGCTCCAGTGCTTTCCACCATTCCAACCATGAGTCACCAACATCCCCCTTCTCTTGTGCTTTCCACCTTTCCAACCATGAGTCACCAACATCCCCCTTCTCCTGTGCTTTCCACCTTTCCAACCATGGGTCACCAACGTCCCCCTTCTCCTGTGGTTTCCACCTTTCCAACCATGAGTCACCAACGTCCCCCTTCTACTGTGCTTTCCAACTTTCCAACCATGGGTCACCAATGTCCCCCTTCTCCTGTGCTTTCCACCTTTCCAACCATGGGTCACCAACTTCCCCCTTTCTCCTGTAGTTTCCATCTTTCCAACCATGAGTCACCAACGTCCCCCTTCTCCTGTGCTTTCCACCTTTCCAACCATGGGTCACCAACATCCCCCTTCTCCTGTGCTTTCCACCTTTCCAACCATGGGTCACCAGCATCCCTCTTCTCCTGTGCTTTCCACCTTTCCAACCATGGGTCACCAACGTCCCCCTTCTCCTGTGCTTTCCACCTTTCCAACCATGGGTCACCAACGTCCCCCTTCTCCTGTGCTTTCCACCTTTCCAACCATGGGTCACCAACTTCCCCCTTCTCCTGTAGTTTCCATCTTTCCAACCATGGGTCACCAGCATCCCGCTTCTCCTGTGCTTTCCAACCATGGGTCACCAACATCCCCCTTCTCCTGTGCTTTCCACCTTTCCAACCATGGGTCACCAACATCCCCCTTCTCCTGTGCTTTCCACCTTTCCAACCATGGGTCACCAACGTCCCCCTTCTCCGGTGCTTTCTACCTTTCCAACCATGGGTCACCAACAGCCCCCTTCTCCTGTGCTTTCCACCTTTCCAACCATGAGTCACCAACACCCCCCTTCTCCTGTGCTTTCCACCTTTCCAACCATGGGTCACCAACATCCCCCTTCTCCTGTGCTTTCTACCTTTCCAACAATGGGTCACATGAATCCCCCTTCTCCTGTGCTTTATGGGTCACCAACGTCCCCTTTTTCTGTGATTTTCACTTTTCAAACCATGGGTCACCAACGACCCTCTGCCCCTGTGCTCTCCACCATTCCAACCATCTTCCTATCCAAACATACATATGACGACCCTCAGTCAATGAGATTAACCACTGGGTCCATGAAATAAACAGAGGAGGGAGGCTGGGACAAGCTAACCGTTGGCAAAGGAATTGGGCACCGCTTATCTCAGAAGTGATGTGGATGTACAATGGCCAGTTGGGCGGGGCCTCCTGCGGACAGAAGGCCGTCCACCAATGGATGTTGTAAGAAAACCCTATACAGTCATATGAGAGGACATCTAGAAGGATCAAAGACTGAAACCCCAGATACAAAATTTATTACACTGAAGGATCAAATAGTTCCAACGCGTTTCGGCCAAAAATCACCCCCCGTCATAAGGGCTACAAATACGTGGAGATAGAGATCGATCCGACTAGTATGTAGCATCACAGGGGACAATAAAAAATGTCACTCTATTGGAGAACAATGGTGAGGGGAGGATGGGAGGGTTTCTGCGCTACTCAGTCCTTTCTTCGCGTAGGAAGGTGCGGTTTTCGACAAACATTTGTTCCTGATAATGGAGAGGAGTCAGGTGGATTGTTTAATGGCAAACAGAGAAATGTGAGAAGAGGGAAACATAGAACTGATGTCAACCAACAATAATGTTTGAGGAACTAACCGAACCCCCAACGTGCTGGACAAACCGGGGAATCCTGATAGGTGAGAGCCGGAGCCCTTGTGTGCCGGGACGGCGTCTGTTCACTACAATGTTACCTTCTATAGAAGAGCCAAACAGTCACTTTCTGTACAACATAGAAGATTCTATGTCCATTATGGGGCCGGGACCAGAGAAGAGACCTCCAGTAGTGCAGAGTATTTCAGGAGAGGAGAGTTATAGAGGAAGGAGCAGAATCCTCCAGCAGAGTATTTCAGGAGAGGAGAGTTATAGAGGAAGGAGCAGAGTCCTCCAGCAGTGCCGAGTATTTCAGGAGAGGAGAGTTATAGAGGAAGGAGCCGAGTCCTCCAGCAGAGTATTTCAGGAGAGGAGAGTTATAGAGGAAGGAGCAGAGTCCTCCAGCAGAGTATTTCAGGAGAGGAGAGTTATAGAGGAAGGAGCAGAGTCCTCCAGCAGAGTATTTCAGGAGAGGAGAGTTATAGAGGAAGGAGCAGAGTCCTCCAGCAGAGTATTTCAGGAGAGGAGAGTTATAGAGGAAGGAGCAGAGTCCTCCAGCAGAGTATTTCAGGAGAGGAGAGTTATAGAGGAAGGAGCAGAGTCCTCCAGCAGAGTATTTCAGGAGAGGAGAGTTATAGAGGAAGGAGCAGAGTCCTCCAGCAGAGTATTTCAGGAGAGGAGAGTTATAGAGGAAGGAGCAGAGTCCTCCAGCAGAGTATTTCAGGAGAGGAGAGTTATAGAGGAAGGAGCAGAGTCCTCCAGCAGAGTATTTCAGGAGAGGAGAGTTATAGAGGAAGGAGCAGAGTCCTCCAGCAGAGTATTTCAGGAGAGGAGAGTTATAGAGGAAGGAGCAGAGTCCTCCAGCAGAGTATTTCAGGAGAGGAGAGTTATAGAGGAAGGAGCAGAGTCCTCTAGCAGTGCAGAGTATTTCAGGAGAGGAGAGTTATAGAGGAAGGAGCAGAGTCCTCCAGCAGAGCAGAGTATTTCAGGAGAGGAGAGTTGTAGAGGAAGGAACAGAGTCCTCCAGCAGAGCAGAGTATTTCAGGAGAGGAGAGTTATAGAGGAAGGAGCAGAGTCCTCCAGCAGAGCAGAGTATTTCAGGAGAGGAGAGTTGTAGAGGAAGGAACAGAGTCCTCCAGCAGTGCAGAGTATTTCAGGAGAGGAGAGTTATAGAGGAAGGAGCAGAGTCCTCCAGCAGTGCAGAGTATTTCAGGAGAGGAGAGTTATAGAGGAAGGAGCAGAGTCCTCCAGCAGAGTATTTCAGGAGAGGAGAGTTATAGAGGAAGGAGCAGAGTCCTCCAGCAGTGCAGAGTATTTCAGGAGAGGAGAGTTGTAGAGGAAGGAACAGAGTCCTCCAGCAGAGCAGAGTATTTCAGGAGAGGAGAGTTATAGAGGAAGGAGCAGAGTCCTCCAGCAGGGTCAGCATGCAGGGAAAGGGTTAACAGATGTCAGCGCTGGGGGAGTGGCTTGCTCGCTGGAGGCGGATCACACACATTGGAGGGAGGAGCTCCGCCCAGATCATCCCATTAAATACGATGTGCTTCAAAGTTACATGTATGCAATCTCCTTCTATTTCATAAATGGCCCCCCATCCCCCCACCAATGTAATAATTAATTTTTTTTACAATAAAACCTCTGTTTTCATGACATTATTTTAGTCTCTGTGATGACATCACCGGGTCTCTGTGCTTCTCTATGCAATGCAGGCAGATCGTGGCTGGTGGGAGAGGCATTTATATTTATCAATACTGTGTAATATAAGGACACACCTTCTACCTATAAAGGACAAGAATTTATTCAGCACATCCCCAATGTACACAGACTGAGGATTATGGTAAGGAAGGTGGGGGGGGGACTCTGATGAAAGGGAAGGGGGGGGGACTCTGATGAAAGGGAAGGGGGGGACTCTGATGAAAGGGAAGGGAAGGGGGGGGACTCTGATGAAAGGGAAGGGAAGGGGGGGACTCTGATGAAAGGGAAGGGGGGGACTCTGATGAAAGGGAAGGGGGGGGGACTCTGATGAAAGGGAAGGGGGGGGGGACTCTGATGAAAGGGAAGGGGGGGACTCTGATGAAAGGGAAGGGGGGGGGGGACTCTGATGAAAGGGAAGGGGGGGGGACTCTGATGAAAGGGAAGGGGGGGGGGACTCTGATGAAAGGGAAGGGAAGGGGGGACTCTGATGAAAGGGAAGGGGGGGACTCTGATGAAAGGGAAGGGGGGGGGGACTCTGATGAAAGGGAAGGGGGGGACTCTGATGAAAGGGAAGGGGGGGGACTATGATGAAAGGGAAGGGGGGGGACTATGATGAAAGGGAAGGGGGGGACTATGATGAAAGGGAAGGGGGGGACTCTGATGAAAGGGAAGGGGGGGACTCTGATGAAAGGGAAGGGGGGGACTCTGATGAAAGGGAAGGGGGGGGACTCTGATGAAAGGGAAGGGGGGGACTCTGATGAAAGGGAAGGGGGGGGGACTCTGATGAAAGGGAAGGGGGGGACTCTGATGAAAGGGAAGGGGGGGGGGGACTCTGATGAAAGGGAAGGGGGGGGACTCTGATGAAAGGGAAGGGGGGGGACTCTGATGAAAGGGAAGGGGGGGGACTCTGATGAAAGGGAAGGGGGGGGACTCTGATGAAAGGGAAGGGGGGGGGGACTCTGATGACTCTGATGAAAGGGAAGGGAAGGGGGGGACTCTGATGAAAGGGAAGGGAAGGGGGGGACTCTGATGAAAGGGAAGGGAAGGGGGGACTCTGATGAAAGGGAAGGGGGGGGGGGACTCTGATGACTCTGATGAAAGGGAAGGGAAGGGGGGGACTCTGATGAAAGGGAAGGGAAGGGGGGACTCTGATGAAAGGGAAGGGAAGGGGGGACTCTGATGAAAGGGAAGGGAAGGGGGGGACTCTGATGAAAGGGAAGGGAAGGGGGGGACTCTGATGAAAGGGAAGGGAAGGGGGGGGACTCTGATGAAAGGGAAGGGAAGGGGGGGACTCTGATGAAAGGGAAGGGAAGGGGGGGACTCTGATGAAAGGGAAGGGAAGGGGGGGGACTCTGATGAAAGGGAAGGGAAGGGGGGGACTCTGATGAAAGGGAAGGGAAGGGGGGACTCTGATGAAAGGGAAGGGAAGGGGGGGGGGGGACTCTGATGAAAGGGAAGGGAAGGGGGGGACTCTGATGAAAGGGAAGGGAAGGGGGGGGACTCTGATGAAAGGGAAGGGGGGGGGACTCTGATGAAAGGGAAGGGGGGGACTCTGATGAAAGGGAAGGGGGGGACTCTGATGAAAGGGAAGGGGGGGACTCTGATGAAAGGGAAGGGGGGGACTCTGATGAAAGGGAAGGGGGGGACTCTGATGAAAGGGAAGGGGGGGACTCTGATGAAAGGGAAGGGGGGGACTCTGATGAAAGGGAAGGGGGGGACTCTGATGAAAGGGAAGGGGGGGACTCTGATGAAAGGGAAGGGGGGGGACTCTGATGAAAGGGAAGGGGGGGGACTCTGATGAAAGGGAAGGGGGGGGGACTCTGATGAAAGGGAAGGGGGGGACTCTGATGAAAGGGTTTTTATTTTAGGGTCTCCATCAGAGTCCCCCCATATATCAGGGTCTCAGTTTCCCCTTATATCAGGGTCTCCATCAGAGCCCCCCCCTTATATCAGGGTCTCCATCAGATCCCCCTTATATCAGGGTCTCCATCAGAGTCCCCCCTTATTTTAGGGTCTCCATCAGAGTCCCCACCTTATATCAGGGTCTCCATCAGATCCCCTTATATCAGGGTCTCCATCAGAGTCCCCCCTTATTTTAGGGTCTCCATCAGAGTCCCCCCTTATTTTAGGGTCTCCATCAGAGTCCCCCCTTATTTTAGGGTCTCCATCAGAGTCCCCCCATATATCAGGGTCTCAGTTTCCCCTTATATCAGGGTCTCCATCAGAGTCCCCCCCATATATCAGGGTCTCCATCAGAGCCCCCCCTTATATCAGGGTCTCCATCAGATCCCCCTTATATCAGGGTCTCCATCAGAGTCCCCCCTTATTTTAGGGTCTCCATCAGAGTCCCCACCTTATATCAGGGTCTCCATCAGATCCCCCTTATATCAGGGTCTCCATCAGATCCCCCTTATATCAGGGTCTCCATCAGAGTCCCCCCTTATTTTAGGGTCTCCATCAGAGTCCCTCCTTATTTTAGGGTCTCCATCAGAGTCCCCCCTTATTTTAGGGTCTCCATCAGAGTCCCCCCTTATTTTAGGGTCTCCATCAGAGTCCCCCCATATATCAGGGTCTCAGTTTCCCCTTATATCAGGGTCTCCATCAGAGTCCCCCCCATATATCAGGGTCTCCATCAGAGCCCCCCCTTATATCAGGGTCTCCATCAGATCCCCCTTATATCAGGGTCTCCATCAGAGTCCCCCCTTATTTTAGGGTCTCCATCAGAGTCCCCACCTTATATCAGGGTCTCCATCAGATCCCCCTTATATCAGGGTCTCCATCAGATCCCCCTTATATCAGGGTCTCCATCAGAGTCCCCCCTTATTTAAGGGTCTCCATCAGAGTCCCCCCCCCATATATCAGGGTCTCCAGTCCCCCTTATATCAGGGTCTTCATCAGAGTCCCCCTTATATCAAGGTCTCCATCAGAGTCCCCCCCATATATCAGGGTCTCCAGTCCCCCCCATATATCAGGGTCTCCATCAGAGTTCCCCCCATATATCAGGGTCTCCAGTCCCCCTTATATCAGGGTCTCCATCAGAGTCCCCCCTTATTTTAGGGTCTCCATCAGAGTCCCCCCTTATATCAGGGTCTCCATCAGAGTCCCCCCCCATATATCAGGGTCTCCAGTCCCCCTTATATCAGGGTCTCCATCAGTCTCCCCATACACCGGATCCCCCATCAAAGTCTGCCCTTAAGTCAAGGTCCCTCTCAGAGTCCCCCCTTACATCAGAGTCCCTATCAGAGTCCCCCCTTATATCAGCAGAACCCATAGGCAGTCTCTGCCGACCGCGATCCCCAATCTGTGCACATTAAGGATATGCCGGATAAATTCTTGTAGTCGGCCAAAGATTGGAGACTCCTTCACTCTACAATCAGATTGTACAATCTGCTTTAGATCTCCCATCAGCCATCTGGTGGAAAAGCCTTGCCTGTCCTCTTATTATATTGTTTTCGTAAATCTAAAAGGAGATTGTACAATCAGATTGTATCATGTATGGCCAGCTTTAGACAGATCTTCAATGATCATCCCCCCCCCCCCCCCAAAGACCCTCAATCAGCGTATGAGCGGGAACATTTAAAAAAAAAAGAAAAATTCTGGATTTTCCAGTTTTTTTGGGGGAGGGGCGACTTACAGTTGACAGTCAGATGGATCCACGTCCCGTTCTTGAAGTCTTCGTCTCCGTGGTGACGGTCCAGGAACAGCACCCGACACTCGTACCACCCCTGGTCATCGGATCGCAGCTGGTCTATGCGCAGGGAGGCGCCTTCCTCGATACGTGTCCGGCCTGCCGAGAACGGGAAGAAGAAAAAAAAGATACAATGTGACTAAATTGGGATCCACCGAATCTATTTTCTAATACTTCTAAAGTATAACTAAAGGCAAACTTTATCCAAAAAACGGGGGGAAAAAAAAATAATAGAGTGGAGAGGGGTTAGAACCCCGTCAGATTTTTATTGCTGTCTGTGTCCCCCATTAGGGAGAGTCACCCTCTCGATTTGTCCTGGTGACTATTATCACTATATATATAAAAAATGCTAAATATCTCAAGCTCAGATTGGATGGAGAGCGTCTGTGAACAGCAATTTTCAAGTCTGGCCACAGATTCTCAATGTGATTTAGGTCTGGACTGTGACTGGGCCATTCTAACACATGAATATGCTTTGATGTAAACCATTCCATTGTAGCTCTGGCTGTATGTTTCGGGTCGTTGTCCTGCTGGAAGGTGACCCTCCCCCCCAGTCTCAGGTCTTTTGCAGACTCCAACATGTTTTCTTCTAAGATTGTCCTGTATTTGGCTCCATCCATCTTCCCATCAACTCTGACCAGCTTCCCTGTCCCTGCTGAAGAAAAAGCATCCCCACCACATGATGCTGCCACCACCATGTTTCACAGTAGGGATGGTGTGTTCAGGGTGATGTGCAGTGTTAGTTTCCCCCACACGTAGCGTTTTGCTTTTTGCCCAAAATGTTCAATTTTGGTCTCATCTGACCAGATCACCTTCTTCCACATGTTTGCTCCCCTCCCCCACATGGCTTCTCACAAACTACAAACAGGACTTCTTATGACTTTCTTTCTCCAATGTCTTTCTTCTTGTCACTCTTCCATAAAGGGCAGATTTGTGGAGAACACGACTAATAGTTGTCCTGTGGACAGATTCTCCCACCTGAGCTGTGGATCTCTGCAGCTCCTCCAGAGTTCCCATGGACCTCTTGGCTCTTCTCTGATGAATGCTCTCCTTGCCCGGCCCGGTCAGTTTAGGTGGACGGCCGTGTCTTGGTAGGTTTGCAGTTGTGCCATACTCTTTCCATTTTCCGATGATGGATTGAGCAGAGCCCCGTGAGATGTTCAAAGCTTGGGAGATTTTTTTTATAACCTGACCCTGCTTTATACTTCTCCAAAACTTTATCCCTGACCTGTCTGTTGTGTTCCTTGGCCTTCATGATGCTGTTTGTTCATTAAGGTTCTCTAACAAACCTCTGAGGGCTTCACAGAACAGCTGTATTTATACTGAGATTAAATGACACACAGGTGGACTCTATTTACTAATTAGGTGACTTCTGAAGGTAATTGGTTCCACTAGATTTTAGTTAGGAGTATCGGAGGAAAGGGGGCTGAATACAAATGTCCCCCCCCCCCCACACACTTTTCACATATTTATTTGTAAAAAATGTAGAAAACTATTTATGATTTTCCTTCCACTTCACAATTATGAGACACTTTGTGTTGGTCCATCACATAAAATCCCAATAAAATACATTTACGTTTTTGGTTGTAACATGACAAAATGTGGAAAATTCAAGGGGTATGAATACTTTTGCAAGGCCCTGTATTCCCCATACAGCCCCGGTCTGGTAGACGAGGAGTAGAGAACAAACCACAGCTCAGCGTTGGAAGGGAAGAATCAGAGCTGGAATATGTAATGAGCAATCATGGCTGCCCCGGCATACATATACAATTCCAACCTACAAGTAGAATCGAGATCTTCAGATACAAGAATACCGATTGGTAAGTTTATTTCCATTAACATATTCATAAGTTTCTGCTTCATTTTTATCCATTAATAGAGTCATCATTTCTTGTATATCTGAAAGCATTTCAAAAAAGTTAGGAGTTCCCCTTTACATCCTATTTCCCCTGTAGATCCCCGCTGTGAATACAATGCTAAGAAAAAAGAACCTCTTATTGTTACAGAAGAAGACTTCTGGGGGGTGTCAATGGAAGAGAGAGGGGGGGGGGGGGGGGGGCTGAGCCTGGGAAGTGTCCCCCCGGATTATTGGATTCAGGAGGGGACGCCAGGCTGACATGGGAATGTGTCCCGAGGAAATCTCCGGAGATAAAGGAGCCTTTTATGGAATGACAGAAGAGAAGTTCGATGGAAAAAGTGTTCCAGATGGGATGCCGAATCAGAAATCTGGGAAGTGTCAGGACTGGCTGATCCTGAGAAGCCAAACATTGAGGGTCACCGATTCTGATCCCCATTTTTCAGTTTGTGTGTGCACTGTACCCTGTGTGCGCTCTGTACCCTGTGTGCTGTGTGTGCTCTGTACACTGTATGCTGTGTGCCCTCTGTACACTGTATGCTGTGTGCCCTCTGTACACTGTATGCTGTGTGCCCTCTGTACACTGTATGCTGTGTGCCCTCTGTACACTGTATGCTGTGTGCCCTCTGTACACTGTATGCTGTGTGCCCTCTGTACACTGTATGCTGTGTGCCCTCTGTACACTGTATGCTGTGTGCCCTCTGTACACTGTATGATGTGTGCGCTCTGTACACTGTATGATGTGTGCGCTCTGTACACTGTGTGTGCTCTGTACACTGTGTGCTGTGTGCGCTCTGTACACTGTATGATGTGTGTGCTCTGTACACTGTATGATGTGTGTGCTCTGTACACTGAACGCTGTGTGCGCTCTGTACACTGTATGATGTGTGTGCTCTGTACACTGAATGCTGTGTGCGCTCTGTACACTGAATGCTGTGTGCGCTCTGTACACTGTATGCTGTGTGTGCTCTGTACACTGTATGCTGGGTGTGTGCTCTGTACACTGTATGCTGGGTGTGTGCTCTGTACACTGTATGCTGGGTGTGTGCTCTGTACACTGTATGCTGGGTGTGTGCTCTGTACACTGTATGCTGGGTGTGTGCTCTGTACACTGTATGCTGGGTGTGTGCTCTGTACACTGTATGCTGTGTGCGCTCTGTACACTGTATGCTGGGTGTGTGCTCTGTACACTGTATGCTGTGTGTGTGCTCTGTACACTGTATGCTGGGTGTGTGCTCTGTACACTGTATGCTGGGTGTGTGCTCTGTACACTGTATGCTGGGTGTGTGCTCTGTACACTGTATGCTGTGTGTGCTCTGTATGCTGGGTGTGTGCTCTGTACACTGTATGCTGGGTGTGCGCTCTGTACACTGCACGCTGTGTGCGCTCTGTATGATGTGTGTGCTCTGTACACTGTATGATGTATACCCTGTGCTGGGTACGCTCTATGCTGTGTGCGTTCTGTACAGTGTTTGTTCTAGGTTATGTTCACCCAATGCTGTGCGTGCTCTGTGCTGCACTCAATTTTGTGTGTGGTCTATTCTGCGTACATTATATGCTGTGTGCACTCCTTGCTGTATATGCTCTGTGATGTGTGCACTCTATGCTCTGTGTGCTCTATGCTATGTGTTCTCTGTGTTGCGTACACGCTATGCGTGCTCTGTGCACGCTATGCTATGCGTGCTCTGTGCACGCTATGCTATGTGTGCTTGTGTTGTGTGTGCTCTGTGCCGTGTACAATCAATGCTGTATACATTCTTGGTGTTTATGTTGTGTGTGCCGTACACCGGAGAGCAGACAGAAGTATTGGCCTTAGTCCTTGTAGCCGGCACCCTTTACCCAAACCGTGGCCTTAAAGTGAACCTGTTGCTTTGTGCTACAGGAGCAAAACACTGGTTGCCCGTACCCACCGCTCATCTCTCCCATCAATCACTATTCATCAATCACTATTCATCAATCACTATTCATCAATCACTATTTAACCTGAACCTCAGACAAGACCCTTCCCTGCCCTCCTCTATGGGCACCTCATAGAACCTCACACCTGCCCAGGAACCGGCAGCGCCTGTATGAGGGAACGCCTATCCAATCATTTTTTGTGCGCCGCCTTCTACATCCAAAAAGGCAAAAAAAAAAAAAAAGGAACTAAACCGATTCGTAAAATAAAACCTTTTAGTAAAATAAATACTGCGTTTTTCTTTTATGGCTTCTACATTATGCTCAGAGGGACACGTGAGCGCTCAGCAGGCCCCCCAAACACCAGGAAGGATCCGTCCAACACCCGGCTTAACCCAACCAGAAAATAAGAAAGACAAACCCTCGGGGTTAGCGAATACAAAAAGTTCCCTTTCCAGCCGCCTTTTTCCAAAGGTCATACGGTCATGTAAATGGAGCTTAATGGAGCCAGAGGGAGGTCAGAGGTCAATGTAAAGGGCTCGTCCATGATGCATTGTGATTGGCGGAGGCTCCATGAGACTTATGACTGCGGCGCTGGTCGGGCTCCTGGTCAGTTTGGTCGGCACTTCAATACAAATTTTTCTTTCATGGTTTCGTTTGTTTGGAATGATCAAACCAAGGATCAATCATTTGGCATTACGGCTAGAGTTAGGTGGTGGGACTTTTTTTGACCTTGTCTTGGGCCCAGAGAAAAATTGGTGACGCCACTTACGCCAATTTAAGGGGCTCTCCCGTAATCTTTTATGGAGACGTAGAGGCTCCATGAGACCGAAAGATGGCACCGGGGCAGTTCAGCCATTGTGCCATTGTGCCAATACCATTTCGGAGCTGGAATTTAGAAGATCCAAATCTTCTGACACTTCCCTGGACCCAGACGAAAAATTGGCCCGCGTGGCTTGCTGACGCCACGTACGCCAATTTAAGGGGCTCTCCCATAATCTTTCATGGAGACGTAGAGGCTCCATGAGACCGGAAGATGGCACCGGGTCAGTTCAGCCATTGTGCCAATACCATTTCGGAGCTGGAATTTAGAAGATCGGAATCTTCTGACACTTCAATGGACCGAGACGAAAACTGGCCCACGTGGCTTGCTGGCGCCACTTATGGCAAATTTGAAGGAATCATTCATAATGCTTCATGTTTAATGGAAAGGCAGAGGCTCCATGAGACGCAAGACGGCACTGGTCAGTCTCCTGGTCAATTCACTGGTCGTGCCGATACAATTTTACCTTCATTGTTTGGTTTGTTAGAAATGATCAAACCAACGACTGATCATTTGAAATTATGGTTAGAGTTGGGTTGTTGTTGGCTTGATCAAAAGGAAAAAACGATGTTGGTACAATGGCCGTATTGACCAGGAGCCTGACCAATGCCGTCTTACGTCTCAAGGAGCTTCTGCCTCTTTGTTAATCTCAAAACATGATGTGCCCTTAAAGTTGCCGTAAGTTGATGTCGGCAAGCCAAATAGGATAATTTCTGTTTGATCCTAGAAGGTCTTGGAAGGTCTAAACCCCAACCTTACTCTTTCCATAATGCTAAAATGATCGATTGTTGGCTTGACCTCTACAAATAATACAATAAAAGAAAAATTGTATTGGTTTAAGAGCCAAACTCACCAGGAGCCTGACCAGTGCCATCTTACATCTTATGGAGCCTCTGCCCCTCCATTAAACATGAAGCATTATGGATGAGCCCTTAAAATGGCCATAAAGTGGTGTCGGTTTGTCCAGGGAAGTGTCAGAAGGTTCCACCCTGCTAACTGTAGCTTCAATCCCAAACGATCGATCATTGGCTTGATTCTAGCAAACCATAAAGCCCAACGAAGGAAAAATAGTATTGGCACAAATGCGGAATTGACCAGGAGCCTGGTCATTGCTGTCTTATGTGTCGTTGTGCCTCAGCATCTCCATGAAAGTTTATGGGTGAGCCCCTTGCCAATTTTCGTCTGCACCCCAGAACCCACACCACCACACCAGTCCCAGTGTCTCTGATCAACCGGTGGGGGGAGGGATCAGAGACACCGGGACTGGTGGTGGCGGTGACCAGAGACACCGGGACTGGTGGTGGCGGTGACCAGAGACAACGGGACTCGTGGGGCGGTGACCAGAGACACTGGGACTGGTGTTGGCGGCGACCGGAGACACTGGGACTGGTGTTGGCGGCGACCGGAGACACTGGGACTGGTGTTGGCGGCGACCGGAGACACTGGGACTGGTGTTGGCGGCGACCGGGACTGGTGTTGGCGGCGACCGGAGACACTGGGACTGGTGTTGGCGGCGACCGGAGACACTGGGACTGGTGTTGGCGGCGACCGGAGACACTGGGACTGGTGTTGGCGGCGACCGGAGACACTGGGACTGGTGTTGGCGGCGACCGGAGACACTGGGACTGGTGTTGGCGGCGACCGGAGACACTGGGACTGGTGTTGGCGGCGACCGGAGACACTGGGACTGGTGTTGGCGGCGACCGGAGACACTGGGACTGGTGTTGGCGGCGACCGGAGACACTGGGACTGGTGTTGGCGGCGACCGGAGACACTGGGACTGGTGTTGGCGGCGACCGGAGACACTGGGACTGGTGTTGGCGGCGACCGGAGACACTGGGACTGGTGTTGGCGGCGACCGGAGACACTGGGACTGGTGTTGGCGGCGACCAGACACTGGGACTGGTGTTGGCGGCGACCAGACACTGGGACTGGTGGTGGCGGCGACCAGACACTGGGACTGGTGGTGGCGGCGACCAGACACTGGGACTGGTGGTGGCGGCGACCAGACACTGGGACTGGTGGTGGCGGCGACCAGACACTGGGACTGGTGGTGGCGGCGACCAGACACTGGGACTGGTGGTGGCGGCGACCAGACACTGGGACTGGTGGTGGCGGCGACCAGACACTGGGACTGGTGGTGGCGGCGACCAGACACTGGGACTGGTGGTGGCGGCGACCAGACACTGGGACTGGTGGCGGCGGCGACCAGACACTGGGACTGGTGGCGGCGGCGACCAGAGACACTGGGACTGGTGGCAGCGGCGACCAGAGACACTGGGACTGGTGTCGGCGGCGACCAGAGACACTGGGATTGGTGGTGGCGGTGATCAGAGACACTGGGTCAGAGGCTCCTGGTCCGTTGGCCATTATGCCAATACTATTTTTCCTTCGTTGTATCATTTGTTTGAAATGATCAAGCCAACGACTGATTGTTTGGTGGTGGCCGTGACCACAGACACTGGGACTGGTGGTGGCCGTGACCGCAGACACTGGGACTGGTGGTGGCCGTGACCGCAGACACTGGGACTGGTGGTGGCCGTGACCGCAGACACTGGGACTGGTGGTGGCCGTGACCGCAGACACTGGGACTGGTGGTCGGCGGCGACCAGACACTGGGACTGGTGGTCGGCGGCGACCAGACACTGGGACTGGTGGTCGGCGGCGACCAGACACTGGGACTGGTGGTCGGCGGCGACCAGACACTGGGACTGGTGGTCGGCGGCGACCAGACACTGGGACTGGTGGTCGGCGGCGACCAGACACTGGGACTGGTGGTCGGCGGCGACCAGACACTGGGACTGGTGGTCGGCGGCGACCAGACACTGGGACTGGTGGTCGGCGGCGACCAGACACTGGGACTGGTGGTCGGCGGCGACCAGACACTGGGACTGGTGGTCGGCGGCGACCAGACACTGGGACTGGTGGTGGCGGCGACCAGACACTGGGACTGGTGGTGGCGGCGACCAGACACTGGGACTGGTGGTGGCGGCGACCAGACACTGGGACTGGTGGTGGCGGCGACCAGACACTGGGACTGGTGGTGGCGGCGACCAGACACTGGGACTGGTGTTGGCGGCGACCAGACACTGGGACTGGTGGTGGCGGCGACCAGAGACACTGGGACTGGTGTTTGGCCGTGACCAGAGACACTGGGACTGGTGGTGGCCGTGACCAGAGACACTGGGACTGGTGCTGGCCATGACCAGAGACACTGGGACTGGTGTTGGCCGTGACCAGAGACACTGGGACTGGTGTTTGGCCGCGACCAGAGACACTGGGACTGGTGTTTGGCCGCGACCAGAGACACTGGGACTGGTGGTGGCGGTGACCAGAGACACTGGGTCAGAGGCTCCTGGTTCGTTGGCCATTATGCCAATACTATTTTTTCTTCGTTGTATCATTTGCTTGAAATGATCAAGCCAACGACTGATCGTTTGACGTTATTGCTAGAGTTAAGGGGTGGGACCTTCTGACCACTTCCCCGTCCCCAGACAATAACTGGAGCACACAACTTGCCGACGCCACTTACGACTTGTGTTTCGACAGGTTGAGTTTTCCCCAAGCAGCAGCTGCAGCGATGGAGGAGGAGGAGGAGGAGGAGGAGGAGGAGGAAGGGATGGGAGAGATAAGAGCAGGGCCAGAAGATTCAATCTCCTTAATTGCCCAGTGCTATTATCAGTAGGCTGATCCGATCACAGAGACATTAGCCAAATTTCAATTGGCTAAGACCTCAGAGTCTCCTAAGCCCGGGATAGATGCGCACACAGGCACACATGGGCTTACGCACGAGAAGCATTAGCCGCATTTCAAAACAAAAAAAAAGGTACAGATTTCGAAAAGGAAGGCGCCACAGTCCTTTCTTAACCCTTCTACTGCCGAAGGATGGCAGGTAAGGACTGGACTCCGGCCAAAAACCGACAAAACGGACAGTTGGGTCAATCAGGATTGTAAAGAGAGTCGGCACGTAGGCACCCTTTCCAGGATTCAGAAATTGGACGACTTATTTTCAGTGATGGGGCCATCAAGTCAATCCATGTAGGTCAACCTCTATTGGGACTTTGAGGGCAACCAAATTATGGGATTATCTAAAATCATCAGGGCAAATCGGTACAGCGAACCGGCTTTTGTGCCGACAAAAATTATTTGCAAGAAAACGAAACCAAAAGGATCCAAAATGCAACAAAAATGGGTATCAAGACCACGGGACACGGAACAGAGCAAAAAACCGGGGGAGGACGGGAAAAGTTCTATTGGGTGCCGGTGATCATAAAAACTTGAAGGCTATAAAGGGCCCCATTCACACACCTTAGAAAAAACTTGAAGCTCCATAACGCTGGAGGAGAGAAAAAAAAACCAATCAATTATTCTCTATGGAGATGGTTCACATGACCACTGCAAGCCGCCTGAAGCTCAAAAAAGTTCTGGAGCTTTTTTTGGAGCTCAAATCGGGCGGAATGGTGCAAATTCTGAAGAGTTTTTTTTTTGTTCCCTAGAAATGCATGGAAACGCTTGATTCGAGCGTTTTTGAGCATTTATATATATACTCGAGTATAAGCCGAGTTTTTCAGCACTTTTTTTTTGTGCCGAAAATGCCCCCCTCGGCTTGTACTCGAGTCGAGCACTTTTCTGCAGCAGAAAATGACATTTTCCAACCCGAGTTTGGGGCCCCGTATCTCGGGGACACTTGGTGCTAGAAACCCTAATTTGGTATTCAAACCCAAGCACTACAATATATCCAAAGATGGGGTTCCTAGCACCAAGTGCCCCCGAGATAAGGGGCCCCAAAGTCGGTCAACTGTGTCCATCTGCAGCAATGTCATTTCGGGATCCTTTGGGTGCAGAGACCCCAAATCTGCAGGTAGGGGGCATCTAGGAACCCTTAACTACTAAGTTTGAAGTTCTGGGGACCTATGGCTGCAAATGGGCACAGTGAGGCTGCAAATGGGCAAAGGGAGGCTGCAAATGGGCACAGGGAGGCATGCAAATGGGCACAGTGAGGCATGCAAATGGGCACAGCGAGGCATGCAAATGGGCACAGCGAGGCTGCAAATGGGCACAGCGAGGCTGCAAATGGGCATTGTTGACCCTCTCTTCCACTTACAGTAGCTGTGCATTTCTCACCCTAGGCTTATACTCGAGTCAATACGTTTTCCCAGTTGTTTGTGGTAAAATGAGGTGCCTCGGCTTATATTTCGGGTCGGCCTATACTCGAGTATATACGGTAGTTTGTTTTGTCTCGAGTTTTTGAGCATTTTTCTGCTCATATTCAATGAAAATAAATATTAATAAAAAGAAGAAAAAAAAAAAACACTAAAGCCCAACCCTTAACCCTAATATTAATCCCCAACCTAAAAAAAAAAATATTAATAAAAAAAAAATAAAAAAATAATTATTAATAAAAAATAAAATAAATAATAATAATAATAATAATAATAATAATAATAATAATAATAATAAAACCCCTAACCCTACCCTTTAAACCCCAACACTAACATTTACCCCTAACCCAACAAAGCAAATAAATAATAAGTTAATAAATTAATCCCCCAACCCTAACTTTTAAACCCAAACATTAATACTAGCCCCTAACCCTATTCCTAAACCCTAACCCTAATATCAACCTCGAACCTAACAAAATAAATACATAAAATAGCTTATAAATAAATAAATAATAAACAAATGAACCCCTAACTTAACAAAATAAATACATAAAGAAGTTGATAAATAAATAAACCCCTAACCCTTAACCCCTTTCAAAAAAGAATGTAAATATAAAAAAGAATAATAAAAGGAGGATGAAAAAGCTAAAAAAAAAAAACATAGCAACAAATGATGAAAACATAAGATTTTTTTTTATTAGTCAATGAAAAAAATTAAAATTCAAAAGCGCAAAAACGCTTTAAAAAAAAGAAAACGCACCACCGTTCGATTCAGAAATGGAAAGAAGGCGTTAAATGTCCCCATTTTTAATTCCGGGCAGCATGCGGGCAAGGTCACTTGGGGTCGGGAAGGAAATCCCTTTAATCAGGGAGGAGAGGAGATACAAATACACGTCTTTTCCATAGTAGACGCACGTGAGCGCCGCAGTACATCCCTCCGATTACAATGCCTGATCACGTGCCAACTCGCTTCCAGACAGGTTCGCCGGTACTTCTGAATGTTTTCTATTTTCTTCTTGTTTTTCCTTTACCTTTTTTTATTTTATTTATCTATTTATTTTTATTTATTTTATTTTTTTTTAGGGGTAATTTTGTATGTCAGGAGGTGCAAGTTAATGCGTAATGTGCGCCTCCAGACATACCAAATTACCCCCAAAAAAAAAATAAAAAAATTACGTTATGCCTTAACTCCTGAAAAAAAAAAAAAAAAAAAAGAAAAAAACAAGAAGAAAATAGAAAACATTCAGAAGTACCGGCGAACTTTTGACAACACAGTGAAGATCATCTAACGTCTACAGTAGCGTTACAGTGTGCATTTTTTTATAGCTGCACCCGGGAGATCTTTGCTAAAAGCGATTTAGCGACTTGAACGCAATTGAACGCAGCGCGCAGCATTGATTCGTCGCCAACGATAAGACTTTGCTCTGGGTTTGTGCAATTAATTGATATTTCATGCAACTTCGTATGTAGCGATTCCCAGCAATTAATCTCTGGCAATTAGCGGCATGATCGCAAAAAAATTAAAATAAAAAAAAAATCGACCACGTGCGTCCAGCCCCAAAAAGTTTAAAATGGAACTTTTGCAAGTGATTGGCTTTTGAAGTGAACTCCCATCACCCAGAATACGGCTCCCTCACTGCGGATCCATCATCCCCCCCCCCCCCCTATGAGAGGATGAATGAGGACATGAATATGAGGGTGGGGGGGCTAAATAATGACAGATAGGGGCAGGAGGGGGGAGGGTGCGGGAGGATTACCGTGAAGGGGGGGGGGGGTGAAAAGGAGGGATGAAAGTTAAGAGCATTTTTCAAACTTTTGAAACTTTCAAAAGATGCGAAGCGCAGGAATCCCCCCGGCCTCTTCACCAGGCGTCCTTAACCCTTTATTCGCCGGGGACGCCTGCTGAGCGACCACGCCGGGAGGACAATGCTCCCTTTTTTTTTCCTTGAAAGGGATGAAAGGCTTCTATTATCTATATGACCCTTTTTACCTTTTATAAAAGAAAAAAAATAAATAAAGGATGAGCCCCGGAAGACGGGAACGATCGTTGGATTGAAAAAAATAAATAAAATAAAATAAATAAAAAAAAAAAAAAAAAAAAAAAAAAAATCGGGAAGACTGCACTGATAGAGTCGGGAGCGGTTAGTTATATTCAAACAAGACATTTTACCGTTCATAAAGTGGCGAATGAGTGTCAGGAAAATATCCCAGCCACGTGGGCATAGTGCCCGGTGGACCCCATCAGGATTTTATACATTAGAGACCTGCCAAGGAAGTAGACCAAATCCTAGGTGGGTGAAATTTATTTTGCTAAAGCCCAATGTGCGTTGGCAAGGCCATTTTAAGTGACCACCAGGGTCAGCAGGTGAATAGATGCCAACAGTCCCGGATATGCCAGGACAGCCCCACATCCATTTGCTCCGCCCCGTGACGTTGCGTCCTGGGCTGTGTCTTAGGATCACAGCATCACTTTTGGGTTTCTGAGCATGTGCAGAAGCTGCGAAAAAGGTATTACTTAGGGGATCGTGGCCACGAGTGAGCAGTTCCCACCTCCCAGGAAGTGGTTGCGATCTGGGCGGGACGACCTAGAAAGTGTTGTGTGATCTGGGCGGGACGACCTAGAAAGTGTTGTGTGATCTGGGCGGGACGACCTAGAAAGTGTTGTGTGATCTGGGTGGGACGACCTAGAAAGTGTTGTGTGATCTGGGCGGGACGACCTAGAAAGTGTTGTGTGATCTGGGCGGGACGACCTAGAAAGTGTTGTGTGATCTGGGCGGGACTACCCAGAAAGTGTTGTGTGATCTGGGCGGGATTACCTAGAAAGTGTTGTGTGATCTGGGCGGGACGACCTAGAAAGTGTTGTGTGATCTGGGTGGGACGACCTAGAAAGTGTTGTGTGATCTGGGCGGGACGACCTAGAAAGTGTTGTGTGATCTGGGCGGGACTACCCAGAAAGTGTTGTGTGATCTGGGCGGGATTACCTAGAAAGTGTTGTGTGATCTGGGCGGGACGACCTAGAAAGTGTTGTGTGATCTGGGCGGGACGACCTAGAAAGTGTTGTGTGATCTGGGCGGGACGACCTAGAAAGTGTTGTGTGATCTGGGCGGGACTACCCAGAAAGTGTTGTGTGATCTGGGCGGGACGACCTAGAAAGTGTTGTGTGATCCGGGCGGGACTACCCAGAAAGTGTTGTGTGATCTGGGCGGGATTACCTAGAAAGTGTTGTGTGATCTGGGCGGGACTACCTAGAAAGTGTTGTGTGATCTGGGCGGGACTACCCAGAAAGTGGGCACGATCTGGGTGGGACTACCTAAAAAGTGTTGTGTGATCTGGGCGGGACTACCCAGAAAGTGTTGTGTGATCTGGGCGGGACTACCCAGAAAGTGTTGTGTGATCTGGGCGGGACTACCCAGAAAGTGTTGTGTGATCTGGGCGGGACTACCCAGAAAGTGTTGTGTGATCTGGGCGGGACTACCCAGAAAGTGTTGTGTGATCTGGGCGGGACTACCCAGAAAGTGTTGTGTTATCTGGGCGGGACTACCCAGAAAGTGGTCACGATCTGGGTGGGACTACCCAGAAAGTGTTGTGTGATCTGGGCAGGACTACCCAGAAAGTGTTGTGTGATCTGGACGGGACTACCCAGAAAGTGGGCAGGATCTGGCAAAAATACCCCAACATTTATAGCCACATGGGCCACTCACTCAATGGATGAGGTGTGTTCTGTCAATGCAATGGGTTTGTCTGCAATACCATAAGTTGGGCCCCTTTCCTTTAGGCACTATGCTGTATGCCAGGAGTCTCCAAACTTTCTCAACAAAAATGGGCCAGTTTACTGTCCTTCAGATTTTGGGGGGGGGGGGGAGAGGGGGGGGGCTGTGGCCAGCGGGGGCAGAAATTGTCATGGTGTCAGTAAAAAATGCATCTTTGGTATCAGAGGGAAGAATAGCTCCCGATCTTTGGTGTCAGTGGGAGAAATAGTGTCCCATCATTGGTATCAGTGGAGGAATAGTGTCCCATCGTTGGCATCAGTAGGAGGAATAGTGCCCCATCATTGGTGTCATTGGGAGAAATATTTGGTGTTCCAGCTCCGCCGGTTACATTCTTCATATTATAAAATAACTAGAAAATCCAACAGGGATGGTGAGAACCCCTCATAATGGGCACAGCAGGTGTACAGACCTGGGAACTCAGCACAGGGATGGTGGGAACCCCTCATAATGGGCACATCAGGTGTACAGACCCGGGAACTCAGCACAGGGATGGTGGGAACCCCTCATAATGGGCACATCAGGTGTACAGACCCGGGAACTCAGCACAGGGATGGTGGGAACCAACTCATGAGCACAGAAGGTGTACAGACCCAGGGACTCAGCACAGGGATGGTGGAAGGCCTCATAATAAGCACAGCACCTGTATAGACCCGGGAACTCAGCACAAGGGTGGTGGGAACTCCTCTTAATGGGAAAAGCAGGTGTAGAGGCTCAGAAACTCTGCGAGGGATGGTGAGAACCCCTCATATTGGGCACATCAGGTGTACAGACCCGGAAACCCAGTCCAGGGATGGTGGGAACCAACTCATGAGCACAAAAGGTGTACAGACCCAGGGGCACAGCAGATGGTGGACGGCCTCATAATAAGCACAGCACCTGTATAGACCCAGGAACTCAGCACAAGGATGGTGGGAACTCCTCTTAATGGGAAAAGCAGGTGTAGAGGCTCAGAAACTCTGCGAGGGATGGTGAGAACCCCTCATAATGGGCACAGCAGGTGTGCAGAATCAGGGGCTCAGCACAGGAATGTTGGGAACTCCTATAATGGACACATCAGGTGTGGAGACCCTAAAACTCAGAACAGGGATGGTGGGAACCCCTCATAATGGGATGTTCACCAGTAGTCCAAAGACTGGGCTGGAGGCGGGACAGTGGTAATGTGCCACAGCCAATAACAGTGTGCAATACTTTGACAGGTAAGACATTTCTATAGCCACCTTTCAGCCCAGTATCTGGCTGTTTGGTTGGATAATCCCTTTAAGACTTAAGCGTTCTCCCAGCGACCTCACACAACTCTGCGGCGCTGTACAGCCTGGCACACCACCAGCAAACGGCTGCCAAATAGTTTGACACACACAGAAGGCCTGAGAATTCAGGCGAGGACGCGGCGCCCCCACTGTGACTTTTACAACCTCGACTATTGACACAGCCAGAGATCCAAACAGTTTTTACAGCCTCACAAAAAGAACAGAGAATTTATTGGAAGAAGTTAGAGACTCGGTTTGGTCTGGTCAGGAAAGGCACCTCTGTCACCGCCTGACCCGACACGACCAAACTGCTGCATGCTGTTCCCATTACGGAGGACCATCCTGGAGCGAACACTTGTAGTCTCTATCGGAAGCCTGGGTGACAACACAGAAGCACAATTGGTAGACAGACAGATGTTGTCACCCTGTCACCTTATAACAGGAAATGTTTGGGCAAGGTCCTTCATGGCAGGTTCAACAAGTATTATTTTAATTGAAGCTGCAGATTTAAAAATACAATTAAATTACATTAAATGTTCAGTTTTGTGGTCAAGAGGAAGAAGCCACTGTCCGGTTGGTGGGGCCTCAAATTTTGAGTCCTTGTGGGCATAGAAGTTCTTTACTGCATGTTGTAAAGAAGAAGCCACCACTGTCCAGTTGGTGGGGTTCCCAATTTTGAGTCCTTGTGTAATCAGAGGTCCCTTTTGGTATGTGGTCAAGAGGAAGAAGTCACTGCCCAGTTTGTGGTATCTCAAATTTTGGGTCTTTGTGGGATCAGAAGTTCTTTTTTGCGACGTCACTGTCCAGTTGGTGAGGTCTTCAAATTTGAGTCCTTGTGGAATTAGAAGTTCCTTTTTGCACGTTGTAAAGAAGAAGAAAAAGCCACTACCTGGTTGGTGGGGTTCCGAATTTTGAGCCCTTGTGGAGGTCAGAAGTTCCTTTTTGCGTGTGGTCAAGAAGAAGCCACTGTCTAGTTACTGGGATTCAGAAATTTGAGCCCTTGTGTGGTCAGAAGTTACTTTTGGCATGTGGTCAAGAATAAAAGTCACTGTCCAGTTGGTGGGGTTTCAAATTTTGGGTCCTTGTCGGATTAGAAGCTCCTTATTGCATGTGGTCAAGAGTAAGATGTTACCATTCAGTTGATGGGGTTTTGAATTTTAAGTCCTTGTGGAATTAGAAGTTCCTTTTTGCATGTGGTAAAGAAGACGAAAAAGCCACTGCCTAGTTGGTGGGGGTTCCGAATTTTGAGCCCTTGTGAGGTCAGAAGTTCCTTTTTGCATGTGGTCAAGAGGAAGATGCCACTGTCTAGTTTGTGGCATCTCAAATTTCAGGTCTTTGTATGATCATACGTTCTTTTTTGCATGTGGTCAAGAAGAAGAAGACGTCACTGTCCAGTTGGTGGGGTCTTGAATTTTGAGTCCTTGTGGAATTAGAAGTTCCTTTTTGCATGTGGTAAAGAAGAAGAAAAAGCCACTGCCTAGTTTGTGGAGTTTTTAGCCGTTGTGAGGTCAGACAGATGTTGATACCCTGTCACCCTATAACAGGAAATGTTTGGGCAAGGTCCTTCATGGCAGGTTCAACAAGTATTATTTTAATTGAAGCTGCAGATTTAAAAATACAATTACAATTACATTAAAATGTTCAGTTTTGTGGTCAAGAGGAAGAAGCCACTGTCCAGTTGGTGGGGCCTCAAATTTTGAATCCTTGTGGGATTAGAAGTTCTTTACTGCATGTTGTAAAGAAGAAGCCACCACTATCCAGTTGGTGGGGTTCCCAATTTTGAGTCCTTGTGTAATCAGAGGTCCCCTTTGACATGTGGTCAAGAGGAAGATGTCACTGTCCAGTTTGTGGTATCTCGAATTTCGGGTCTTTGTAAGATCAGAAGTTCTTTTTTGCATGTGGTCAAGAAGAAGACGTCACTGTCCAGTTGGTGGGGTCTCAAATTTTGAGTTCTTGTGGGATTAGAAGTTCCTTATTGCATGTGGTCAAGAAGATGTCACTGTCCAGTTGGTGGGGTCTTGAATTTTGAGTCCTTGTCTGATTAGAAGCTCCTTATTGCATGTGGTCAAGAGGAAGATGCCACTGTCTAGTTTGTGGCATCTCGAATTTCAGGTCTTTGTATGATCATACATTCTTTTTTGCATGTGGTCAAGAAGAAGAAGAAGAAGATGTCACTGTCCAGTTGGTGGGGTCTCACATTTTGAGCTCTTGTTGGATTAGAAGTTCCTTATTGCATGTGGTCAAGAAGAAGACTGTCCATTTGGTGGGGTCTTGAATTTTGAGTCCTTATGGGATTAGAGGTTCTTTATTGCATGTGGTAAAAAAGAAGTAGTCACTGTCCAGTTGGTGGGGTTCTGAATTTTGAGCCCTTGTGACATCAGAAGTTCCTTTTGGCAAGTGGTCAAGAGGAAGATCTCACTGTCCATTTTGTGTATCTCAAATTTTGAATCTTTGCAAGATCAGAAGTTATTTTTTGCATGTGGTCAAGAAGAAGTCACTGTCCAGTTGGTGGAGTTCTGAATTATGAGTCCTTGTGGGATTAGAAGTTTTTTTATTGCAGGTTGTAAAGAAGAAGCCACTGTCCAGTTGGTGGGGTTCTGAATTATGAGCCGTTGTGAGGTCAGAAGTTCCTTTTGGCATGTGGTCAAGAAGAAGTCACCATCCAGTTGGTGAGGTCTCAAATTTTGGGTCCTTGTCGGATTAGAAGCTCTTTATTGCAGGTGGTCAAGAGTAAGATGTTACCGTTCAGTTGATGGGGTTTTGAATTTTAAGTCCTTGTGGGATTAGAAGTTCCTTTTTGCATGTGGTAAAGAAGAAGAAAAAAGCCACTGCCTAGTTGGTGGGGTTTCCGAATTTTGAGCCCTTGTGAGGTCAGAAGTTCCTTTTTGCATGTGGTCAAGAGGAAGATGCCCCCGTCTAGTTTGTGGCATCTCGAATTTTAGGTCTTTGTATGATCATACGTTCTTTTTTGCATCTGGTCAAGAAGAAGAAGTCACTGTCCAGTTGGTGTGGTCTCGAATTTTGAGTTCTTGTGGGATTAGAAGTTCCTTATTGCATCTGGTCAAGAAGAAGAAGTCACTGTCCAGTTGGTGGGGTTTCACATTTTGAGTTCTTCTGGGATTAGAAGTTCCTTATTGCATGTGGCCAAGAAGAAGAAGTCACAGTCCAGTTGGTGGGGTTCAAATTTTGAGTTTTTGTGGGATTAGAAGTTCCTTATTGGACGTGGTCAAGAAGAAGAAGTCACTGTCCAGTTGGTGGGGTCTCAAATTTTAAGTCCTTGTGGGATTAGAAGTTCCTATTGGCATGTGGTCAATAAGAGAATGTCACCAGAAATGACATTAATTAAGAGCTTATTGATTGGGTTTGCATCTTTTTTAAAGGACCCATAACCTAAAAAGTTGCATATTCAAGCTTCAGGGCATCTTTACTAGACCTTAGTGGCTTCAATGGTCACCGACCCAAAATATAATAGGTTGCCTCAATCTTTTGGCCCCATCAAAAGTGCGTTTTATAAGCGCTGCCTAGATATGGGTGATGAATTTTGTGACCACGAAGTGGTGAAACCATGGGCATACAATATCGATTCATCCTACTAAGCGCGAATTACTGGCAGTGTCTGATGGTCTTGGTTACCATGTGAAGGACCACTATTGGACTTGAGTTCCCTGCCACAAGAGGCATACCTAAAAGCTAGTTGTGACATATGTCACCTAAAAGCTAGGTGACATATAAAAAGCAAGTTCCCGCATCGGATCACATACAAAATATCTGTCCCATTCAGCCCTGTTGACAAACCAGGGGTAAAAGTTCACATTTTACGACCCAACCTTAAAAGGCTTTTGGGTGCGACAAATAAAAGTCCCATAATCCAAAACAACGGGACTGTGCCAAAAGTAATACCACCATCCCTTTGTGATAAAAGCTGTTTATTAACTGCCGAAAGAGTAAAAAAATAAAAAAATAAAAAATGATTTTTTTTTCTTTAAATCTACTTTCTTTTTTTTTTTTTTTTTAACAGAAAGGAGTTCAAAGACTGGCCATAGTCTGAACATCGATCCTTTCATCCAAACTGCATACTGTCTGGAAACACGCTTGGATTAACCCCTTTGTTGTATGAGCCAGGAAAAAAAAAAAAAACACTGAAGTTTATGAAACTATTACTTACTCACGTTCCACATCAAAAAGTACTGATTACAAGAGGAATAAAATATAATTTAGATGTAAAAAAATAAAAAAAAATAGGGCATTTCTGTAAAAAAAAAAATAAGAATTATTATCTAGGAAAAAAAAAAAAAAGGCCTACAAACAAAATAAGATATTTAAGTAATTAAGTGTGCAAAAAAAAAAAAAAAAAAAAAAATCTATCTTTGATCTAAAAAAAAAAAAAATTGCATAAATAGGTCTATATTTATTAAAAAAAAGAAAACAATAAGAATTATTATCTAGGGAAAAAAAATAGAAAAAAGGCCTAGAAAAAAAATAAAATAAAAATAAGATATTAAGGTAATTAAGTTTTTTTTGTGCTTTGCAACTTTAAAAGAATTATATATATATATATATATATTTATTTATTTTTTTTTTTTTTTCAGGCCTTTTTTCTATCTTCATTTCCTAGATAATAATTCTTATTTTCTTTTTGTTTAATAAATATAGACCTATTTATGCAATTTTTTTTTTAGGTCAAAGATACCACAATATTTTAAAATCTGAATTGGATACTACAAATGTCAAATATTAATTTTGCTACAATTTTTTTATTTTAGAAAAAGTTTTTAGAGTTCACAGACTGCCCATAGTCTAAACATCCATCCAAACATTTTGTTAAAAAAAAAAAACATCCATCCAAACGACATACCATCTGGAAACACACTAGGATTATTCCCTTCTTGTACGAGTCAGAATTAGATAGAATAATAGAAATTAAAAAAGGACATTTATGAAAATAGAACCTGTGAGCCATATCAAAAAGTCCTAGCTCCAAGAAGAAGAAATTATCAGTTAGATGTAAAAAATAAAATAGAAAAATAGAGCATTTCAGTAAAAAAGAAAAATAAAGAATTATTATCTAGGAAAAAATAAAATAGAAAAAAAAAGGACGAGAAAAAAAAACAATATATATATATATATATATAATATATATATATATATATATATATATATATATATATATAATTTATTTTTATTTTTTTAAAGTTGCAAAGCACAATATTGAATAAATATAGACCTATTTATTTATTTTATTTTTTTAGGTCAAAAATACCACAATATTTTAAAATCTGAATAGGATACTACAAAAAAGTAAAATATTAATGTTGCTACCAATTTTTTATTTTTATTTTATATATTAGAATTTTTTCACAGACTGCCCTAAACATCCATCCAAACTACATACCATCTGGAAACACAGTAGGATTATTTTCTTCTTGTATGAGTCAGGAATAGAATTAAAAGGGAACATTTTATGAAAATAGAACCTGTGAGCCATATCAAAAAGTTCTAGCTCCAAGAAGAATGAAATTCTACAGACACATTTATGCTGTTTCTAGCTTCTGAGACCAAGGAGATCACAATATTTGATGGTTCAAATATAAAAAAAAAAAATTTGAGTTTCAAGAATAGCCATATAGTCTGAACATTAAGCCATTCATCCAAATCTGAAAATGTGCTAGGATTAACAGCTTTTTGTCTGGGCCAGAAGAAAGAAATTAGAATTGTATTAAAATATGTGCTGCATAAAATACTAAATCTGAGAGGAATAAAATAGTATCTAGTAAAAAAATTTAAATAAATAAAAATAAAAACTTTTCATAAAATTTAAAAAAAAAATTCAATTTCCATAGATTGAACAAATACAGACCCAATTGTGCCGTTTCCAGCTTCTGGACCAAAAAAAACAAATTTTTTTTAAAATTCAAATTTAATGGTAGAAATGTAAATGTTGCTACAACCTGTTTTTTTTTTTTTTTTTTTTCAAAAATTTTACAGAGTTCAAAGACTGTCCATAGTCTAAACATCGATCCATTCATCCACACCTGAAAAAGCTGAAAAAGCATCGTGCTTAACCCATTCCTGCCATATTAGTAAGTAATAAATAAATAAATATCATCTAGATAAAGACATTTAAAAAAAAATAATAATAATTACTCAGGATTTTATGATCGATATGACCTGCCTGTCATATCAAAGCCTACTAACTTACTAACTCCAAAGAAATTAAATATCACCAAGATGTTAAAAATAAAAAAAAAAGTGAAATTTCCTAAAAAAAAAAGACAAAATATCAAATTAAACTTATTGTAAAAAATAAATAAATAAAAAGAAGAAGAAAAGAAAAAATGTAAAGTTTCCAAAATAAAAAATCAAATACTAACCCAAAGTATAAAATCTATCTATCTATATATCTATCTATAATAAAAATGTACAAATATAAAAATAAATTATATATTATATATATATATATATATATATATATATATATATATATATATATATATATATATATATATATATATATATATATATATATATATATATATATATATATATATATAAATAATACAAAAAAATAAATGAGACTACAAGCTCAAGCTTTGGTTTTAAAAAATTTTTAAGAATCCAAGACTTTTTTTTTGCTGGGAAAAAATTAATCTTTTTAATTCCAGTTCACACAATGCTGGCGTTCAGTGATTTGAGATTTTGTAAAATGCAAAAAAAAAAACAACTCCCCCCCCCCCGTTCCCGTCCACCTGGTAACCATGGCAACCAGAGTTTAAATCCAAGCATTTGTACAATGCTGTGCCGTTACAACAGCCCCCCCCTCTGACCCCCACCGCCACCTCCATTGTATCACTGCTTCCAAGACACTCCGTCGGTCAGGACAGGAGCCGCGTCCTGCAGATCACATCAAAAATATACAAGTTTGTTGCTATGTGGAGGTGGGATTTATATTAAATCAACCCAGCCAGAAGTTGGGGCAGAACAAGGGAGAAACTTTGTGACTGGCTGACAAAGTCATTACATTCACACTTAAAAAAAAATAAAAAAGCATTTCTTAAAATAAAAAAAATGGAAAAAAAAATAAAAAAAATAAACAAAACAAAAAAAAGCATTTAAAAAAAATAGAAAAAAATAAAAATAAAAAAAAATAATAAAGTAAATAAAAAAACTTTCAGCCCAACCGTTCATCAACCTGACTGCTTCAATATTACAATCACTGCTATGCCAAACTGAAACACTTGTTCAATGAAACACTTGAACTTTTTTTTTTTTTTTTTATTACATAGTTAGTCTGATAAAAAAAATAAATAAAAATAAAAAAAAGAAGAAGAAGAGGCAAGTCAATCTAGTTCAACCAATAAAAAAAAGGGAAAGAAATATATATTTAATAAATATAAAAAAAATATATATATATATATATATATATATATATATATATATATATATATATATATATATATATATATATATATATATATATATATAAATATATATATATATATATATATATATATATATATATATATTTCAGAATCCATGGGAAGATACAGAAAAAGGAATGATGGGATTGTGCTCGGCATCAACTGGCATTCAGTTCCAATTGTGGTCTGGTGGTTGGAGGCGCCCATTGGCTCGGTATACGGGAACTTATGGTGGCCATACATGTGCCAATCTAACTGAATGCTTCTTAACAGAATCTATAGATTATCAATAAGACATATACTGTGTCATTGATTGATTTTTGAGAAAAAATCATCAAAATTATTCTGATCAGTCTGGTTGGAAAATTCGATTGTAGGAAAGTAGGAATACATCGGTATGATAGCCAAGCGTTTGGTGTAATCGATCTATTGATCATATTTTATCCTAGACAGTAAATCCATCGACAATATGATCATATAAAAAATTCCGTGTATGGTCACCATTAAATCAGGGATATCTCTCCTGTGCAAAAGATCTTGGTCATAGATAGATAGATAGATAGATAGATAGATAGATAGATAGATAGATAGATAGATAGATAGATAAAAAGTAGGACAGATTGATAGAACACTAAAAAAAGTTAAACTTTTTTTTTATTCATCACCATTTTATCAGGAAAGATAGATAGATACATAATCTATTATCCTGTTATCTATCTTACTTTCATCTATCTAACAGATAGATAGATAGATAGATAATCTGTTAGATAGATGAAAGTAAGATAGATAACAGGATAATAGATTATCTATCTATCTATCTCTTTATCTATCTTATATCTATCTATCTATCTTACTTTCATCTAAGATAGATAAAGAGATAGATAGATAACAGGATAATAGATTATCTATCTATCTTACTTTCATCTATCTGTCTAACAGATAGATGATCTATTATCCCGTTATCTATCTGTTAGATAGATGAAACGTAAGATAGATAGATAACGGCATAATAGATTATCTCTCTGTTAGATAGATAGATAGATGAAAGTAAGTTAGATAGATAGATAACGGGATAATAGATTATCTAGCTATCTATCTCTCTAGCATTCAACTATCTATCTTACTTTCAGCTATCTATCCATCTATCTATCTATCTATCTATCTATCTATCTATCTATCAGATAGAGAACGGGATAATAGATTATCTATCTGATAGATAAAAGATAGATAGATAGATAGATAGATAGATAGATAGATAGAGATATGCCAACCCCCAACATACTTTGCAGAATTTTCTATGCAAATACAGACTTTTTGAAAGTCGCTATTTGCATAGATTGGACACGCCCCTCCCCCATACCCAACAGCTCACACACACACACATCATGTTGAATCCTATTCCTTCCAGCACAGATTTAGTTTTTGGCGGGACGCTCTGTAGGATGGAGGTGGGAGACGCTCTGTAGGACGGAGAGGTGGGGGACGCTCTGTAGGACGCAGAGGTGGGGGACGCTCTGTAGGACGCAGAGGTGGGGGACGCTCTGTAGGACGCAGAGGTGGGGGACGCTCTGTAGGACGCAGAGGTGGGGGACGCTCTGTAGGACGCAGAGGTGGGGACGCTCTGTAGGACGCAGAGGTGGGGGACGCTCTGTAGGACGCAGAGGTGGGGGACGCTCTGTAGGACGCAGAGGTGGGGGACGCTCTGTAGGACGGAGAGGTGGGGGACGCTCTGTAGGACGCAGAGGTGGGGGACGCTCTGTAGGACGCAGAGGTGGGGGACGCTCTGTAGGACGGAGAGGTGGGGGACGCTCTGTAGGACGCAGAGGTGGGGGACGCTCTGTAGGACGCAGAGGTGGGGGACGCTCTGTAGGACGCAGAGGTGGGGGACGCTCTGTAGGACGCAGAGGTGGGGGACGCTCTGTAGGACGCAGAGGTGGGGGACGCTCTGTAGGACGCAGAGGTGGGGGACGCTCTGTAGGACGCAGAGGTGGGGGACGCTCTGTAGGACGCAGAGGTGGGGGACGCTCTGTAGGACGCAGAGGTGGGGGACGCTCTGTAGGACGCAGAGGTGGGGGACGCTCTGTAGGACGCAGAGGTGGGGGACGCTCTGTAGGACGCAGAGGTGGGGGACGCTCTGTAGGACGGAGAGGTGGGGGACGCTCTGTAGGACGGAGAGGTGGGGGACGCTCTGTAGGACGGAGAGGTGGGGGACGCTCTGTAGGACGGAGAGGTGGGGGACGCTCTGTAGGACGGAGAGGTGGGGGACGCTCTGTAGGACGGAGAGGTGGGGGACGCTCTGTAGGACGGAGAGGTGGGGGACGCTCTGTAGGACGGAGAGGTGGGGGACGCTCTGTAGGAAGGAGAGGTGGGGGACGCTCTGTAGGACGGAGAGGTAGGGGACGCTCTCTAGGACGGAGAGGTGGGGGACGCTCTCTAGGACGGAGAGGTGGGGGGACGCTCTGTAGGACGGAGAGGTGGGGGACGCTCTGTAGGACGGAGAGGTGGGGGACGCTCTGTAGGACGGAGAGGTGGGGGACGCTCTGTAGGACGGAGAGGTGGGGGACGCTCTGTAGGACGGAGAGGTGGGGGACGCTCTCACCTCAGGTGCTCCAGCATTCGCCTCTTTGGCAGTCGGAAATTCTTCTCGTGTTGATCTTCTAGACCAACCTTTGATTTCTCGTCAGTTTTTACACACAGCAATGATGGGATTATCAGAGCTCCTCATTGTCTGGATCTGGCCGGGGGACAAGTCGCTTTTATGTTATGACAAGTTCCCGTCGGCACGTTCCGACAAAGCGCTCAGAATAATAGGAGACAATTAAAAAGAATCAAAACTCCAGCCAAGTGAGTACTGTAACCTTCCCCCCGGATGGCCATGCGGCCTCCAATATTAACCCTTTTCTGCTACCGACTGTTTACTAAACGCCAACAGGAAACGTAAAAAGTACAAATTAAAAAAAAAAAATAACTAAAAGGGATTTCAGACATTAATCATTAAAAAGTACGGCCAAAGAGAACGTTTCTGAACTCTCAGAATTTCTTTATGCATTTCTGCATTAGGGACACCGAAATCCTTCAAAATAAAAACAAACCAGACGGAATCTCCAGCCAAAACCATGAAAACGGTCTATCACTGTATGACCAAAAAGCGTGTGGACATCCCAAAGCCAGCTCCATAAAGACATGCTTTGAGGAGTTTGGTGTGGAGGAACTCCAGTGTCCTGCACAGAGTCCCGACCTCAACCCTACTGAAAATCCTTGGGATGAATTAGAATGCCAATGAGGAGCCAGGTCTTCTCATCCATATTAATGGTTCTGGTTTTTGGAATGGGATGGCCAACAAGCTCATATATTTGTTACGGCCAAAAGTACGGCCAAAGAGAACGTTTTTGAACTCTCAGAATTTTATGAATTCTGCATTAGGGACACCGAAATCCTTCAAAATAAAAACAAACCAGATGGAATCTCCAGCCAAAACCATGAAAACGGTCTATCACCGTATGACCAAAAAGCATGTGGACATCCCAAAGCCAGCTCCATAAAGACATGCTTTGAGGAGTTTGGTGTGGAGGAACTCAAGTGTCCTGCACAAAGTCCCAACCTCAACCCTACTGAAAATCCTTGGGATGAATTAGAATGCCAATGAGGAGCCAGGTTTTCTCATCCAGCATTCCCCGAGACACCCCCCAAATCTTGTGGAAAGCCTTCCTAAAAGAGTGGAGGATGATAAAGCCACAATGAGGGCAACTCCATATTAATGGTTCTGGTTTTTGGAATGGGATGGCCAACAAGCTCATTTGTTACGGCCAAAGAGAACGTTTTTGAACTCTCAAAATTTCTTTATGAATTTCTGCATTATGGACACCGAAATCCTTCAAAATAAAAACAAACAAACCGGAAGGAATCTCCAGCCAAACCATGAAAACAATCCATCACTATATGACCAAAAAGCATGTGGACATCCCAGCATGACTGTGCCCACGGTGTGCAAAGCCAGCTCCATAAAGACATGCTTTGACGAGTTTGGTTTGGAGGAACTCAAGTGACCTGCACAAAGTCACAACCTCAACCCTACTGAAAATCCTCGGGATGAATTGGAATGCCAATGGTGAGCCAGGTCTTCTCATCCAGCATTGCCCCCAAAATCTTGTGGAAAGCCTTCCTAAAAGAGTGGAGGATGATGTAGCCACAATAAGGACAACTCCATATTCATGGTTCTGGTTTTTGGAACGGGATGGCCAACAAGCTCATTTGTTATGGCCAAAGAGAAAGTTTTTGAACTCTCAGAATTTCTTTATGAATTTCTGCATTAGGGACACCGAAATCCTTCAAAATAAAGACAAAACCAGACGGAATCTCCAGCCAAAGCATGAAAACGATCCATCACTGTATGACCAAAAAGCATGCGGACATCCCAGCATGACTGTGCCCACGGTGTACAAAGCCAGCTCCATAAAGACATGCTTTGATGAGTTTGGTATGGAGGAACGCAAGTGTCCTGCACAGAGTCCCGAACCTCAACCCTACTGAAAATCCTTGGGATGAATTGGAATGCCAATGGGGAGCCAGGTCTTCTCATCCAGCATTCCCCGAGACACCCCCCAAATCTTGTGGAAAGCCTTCCTAAAAGAGTGGAGGATGATAAAGCCACAATGAGGGCAACTCCATATTAATGGTTCTGGTTTTTGGAATGGGATGGCCAACAAGCTCATATATTTGTTACAGCCAAAGAGAACGTTTTTGAACTCTCCGAGTTTCTTTATGAATTTCTGCATTAGGGACACCTAAATCCTTCAGAATAAAAACAAACCAGAAGGAATCTCAAGCCAAACCATGAAAATGATCTATCACTGTATGACCAAAAAGCATGTGGACATCCCAGCATGACTGTGCCCACGGTGTGCAAAGCCAGCTCCATAAAGACATGCTTTGATGAGTTTGGTGTGGAGGAACTCAAGTGTCCTGCACAGAGTCCCGAACCTCAACCCTACTGAAAATCCTTGGGATGAATTGGAATGCCAATGAGGAGCCAGGTCTTTTCATCCAGCATTCCCCGAGACACCCCCCAAAATCTGGTGGAAAGCCTTCCTAAAGGAGTGGAGGATGATAAAGCCACAATGAGGGCAACTCCATATTGATGGTTCTGGTTTTTGGAATGGGGTGGCCAACAAGCTCATATATTTTTTATATGGTGTCCTCAGACTTTGGCCAGTCTTTTTTTTTTTCTATCTACTGTATTTTTATACTCTACTTACTGTAAATGTCTCTACTCTACTGTACCTATTTATCCATCTACTCAATCTACTGTATCCACTTACCTGTCTACTGTATCTATATACTATATCTCTCTGCTGTTTCCCTCTACTCTATCTAGCTATCTCTTGTAGTTTTCTCAACTTTTTCAACACAGAGGAACCCTTGAAATAACTTACTCGTCTCAGGGAACCCCCTGCTGAAAAGAACTACATCTACTCATGGAAGGAACGCTCCTTGCATTTGTGGTCATTGGGAAGAATTACCCCGTTACAGATAGCTAAAAAAAAGATCAATGGTGTCCGTGGCAACTTATTTGGGAGGCAGAAATCACTTATTGCCCAAGGCACCACCAACAACCTCTGGAGGAACCCAAGAATCCCATGGAACAATGGGATGAGAAACCCCAGTCAATGGTATCTAGCACTCTACCTCTACCTCTACCTCTACCTCTACCTCTACCTCTACCTCTACCGTATATATCTCTACTTTATTGATCTCTCTCCTTTATCTACTTTAGCTATCCATTCACCTACCATATCTATCTACTGTATACAGAATTATCCCTCTAATTTATCTATCACTACATCCAACTACCTTCTACATCTTCCAACTGCTGCCCAGAGGCAGTTCTTAGTGCACACCAAAGGACTGTATTTCTGCAATAACTCTGGTAGATCATTCGAAAAGGTCTTTGAGGCTTAAAACTGGAGTCAATTCAGCTAAAACTGGCACGACACCAAAAGGACATACTTTAGTTTTAGAACTATGTTTAAAGAAGTCCTCTATGCATTTATTTGCCCCTAAATTTGCCCCAAATAAACCGCCTTTCTGGAAAAAAAAATAAAAAGGTTTAGGAGGGTGTCTATGGGCATTTGTGAGGCCAGGCACTGATGTGGACAAGAAGGCCTGGCTCCCAATCTCCGCTATAATTCATCCCAAAAGGTGTTCTATCGGGTTGAGGTCAGGACTCTGTGCAGGACAGTCAAGTTCCTCCACCCCAAACTCGCTCATCCATGTCTTTACGTACCTTGCTTTGTACACTGGTGAGCAGTCATGTTGGAACCGGAAGAGGCCGTCCCCAAACTGTTCCCACAAAGTTGGGAGCATCAAATTGTCCAAAGTATCTTGGTATGCTGACGTCTTAAGATTTCCCTTCACTGGAACTAAGGGGGCCAAGCCCAACCCCTGAAAAACAACCCCCACACCATAATCCCCCCTCCACCAAATGATTTCATACATGTCTTTATGGGTCTTGCTTTGTGGACTGGCCCAAATCATTTGGTGGAGGGGGAGATTATGGTGTGGGGGTTGTTTTTCAGGAGTTGGGTTGGCCCCTTAGTTCCAGTGAAGGAAACTCTTAAGGCGTCAGCATACCAAGACATCTTGGACAAAGTTGGGAGCATCAAATTGTCCAAAATGTCTTGGTATGCCGACGTCTTAAGATTTCCCTTCACTGGAACTAAGGGGCCAAGCCCAACGCCTGAAAAACAACCCTCCCCCCCACACCATAATCCCCCCTCCACCAAATGATTGGTCGGGTTGATATAAGGACCTCCACCCCAAACTCGCTCATCCATATCTTTATAGACCTTGCTTTGTGCACTGGTCCAAATCATTTGGTGGAGGGGGGGATTATGGTGTGGGGGGTTGTTTTTCAGAGGTTGGGCTTGGCCCCCTTAGTTCCAGTGAAGGGAACTCCTAATGCCGCGTACACTCGGCCGGAATTTTTGATGGAAACAGTCCGATGGGAGATTTTCATTAAATTTTCCAACCGTGTGTATGCCCATCGGTCTTTTTTTTGTCGGCATTTCCGACGGACTTTAGATTGAGAGCCTGTTCTTAATTTTTCCGAAGGAAAAAACTTTCTAAAATCGGAAATTCCGATCGTGTGTATGCAATTCCGACACGCAAAATTTCCGACACATGCTCAGAAACAATTTGACGCATGCTCGGAAGCATTAAACTTCCCTTTTATATTGCCGGACGTGTTGTATGTCGTGGTGTAATTGGCTGTCGGAATTTGGTGTGACCGTGTGTAGGCAAGACAGTAATGCGGCGTACACACGGTCGGAATTTCCGATGGAAACAGTCCGATGGGAGCTTTTCATGGGATTTTCCAACCGTGTGTATGCCCATCGGTCTTTTTCTGTCGGAATTTCCAACGGACTTTGGATTGAGAACCTGTTCTTAATTTTTCCAACGGAAAATCTTTCTATCGGATTTTCCGATCGTGTGTATGCAATTCCGACACGCAAAATTTCAGATGCATGCTCGGAAACAATTCGATGCATGCGCGGAAGCATTAAACTTCCCTTTTATAGTGCCGTCGAAACTTCGGAATTCCGACGGGAAAACCATCAGAGCTTTTTCCGATGAGAATTCCGATCGTGTGTACGCGGCATAAGGCGTCAGCATACCAAGACAATTTGGACAATTTCATGCTCCCAACTTTGTGGGAACAGTTTGGGGATGGCCCCTTCCTGTTCAAACAAGGGGCAGGGGACAGACACAACCTTTGTCATGGTGTCAGGTAGTGGCCTGCATACAAAGAAAATACAATTTTATTTGGTGGTTTCTGGAGCTCAAAATTTTTTTCTTTTTTGCACAATTTTTATCAGATTTGCTACTTTTATTAGAGTCATGTTTATTTGTTTCTGGTCATACTGTCTGGGATGAGGCATTGTACTCCGGGCATGTATGTACACCACACCCACAATACAGAGCTGTACATGATACACAATATATAGTTACAGAACAATACACCTGCTGTAAAAGAAGAGTCTACAGACAAAGGGGGGGAGGGGAGCTGTTCATGTTACCATGACCGTCTTCAAGCATCTCACTCCCAGTGTCGGCAAATTTAAAGGAAAGGGGGGGGGGGGGGTGCTGGTTTTTACTATGTCCTACAAGCAAGTTTTTATTTCACTTTGTAATTCCACATGGAACTTCTAAAAGGACGGTGTTATCCCAAGCCCTCCATTGGAATATGGAATAGTCGTCAACCCAACCTACGTCCAGAAATGGGAGGAGGACCTGGGGGGGCGAACCCTTGAAACGGCAGATTGGTCGGGGATCTGGTCGATAACTAAAATCAACCTCACCTAACATTATAGCGATGGAAGCTAATTATAAAGTCCTAACCCAATGGTACCTTGTACCCAGTGGTGGCTGGTGCTAAAATATTTTGGGGGGGGGGGGGGGCGCGCGAACAAACTGAAAAAAATTAGAAAAAAAAAAACATCAATTGTAGCCACTTTTCCATCAAAATGCTGCCACTGTGCCATCAAAGGCAGCCACTGTGCCATCAAAGGCAGCCACTGTGCCATCAAAGGCAGCCACTGTGCCATCAAGCGCAGCCACTGTGTCATCAAACGCAGCCACTGTGCCATCAAGCGCAGCCACTGTGTCATCAAACGCAGCCACTGTGTCATCAAACGCAGCCACTGTGTCATCAAACGCAGCCACTGTGTCATCAAACGCAGCCACTGTGCCCATGTGCCCATGTGCCATCAAACGCAGCCACTGTGCCATCAAACGCAGCCACTGTGCCATCAAACGCAGCCACTGTGCCATCAAACGCAGCCACTGTGCCATCAAAGGCAGCCACTGTGCCATCAAAGGCAGCCACTGTGCCATCAAGCGCAGCCACTGTGTCATCAAACGCAGCCACTGTGCCATCAAGCGCAGCCACTGTGTCATCAAACGCAGCCACTGTGTCATCAAACGCAGCCACTGTGTCATCAAACGCAGCCACTGTGTCATCAAACGCAGCCACTGTGCCCATGTGCCCATGTGCCATCAAACGCAGCCACTGTGCCATCAAACGCAGCCACTGTGCCATCAAACGCAGCCACTGTGCCATCAAACGCAGCCACTGTGCCATCAAACGCTGTGACTGTGCCCATCAAATGCAGCCACTGTGTCATCAAACGCAGCCACTGTGCCATCAAACGCAGCCACTGTGCCATCAAACGCAGCCACTGTGTCCATCAAACGCAGCCACTGTGTCCATCAAACGCAGCCACTGTGTCCATCAAACGCAGCCACTGTGTCCATCAAACGCAGCCACTGTGCCCATCAAACGCAGCCACTGTGCCCATCAAACGCAGCCACTGTGCCCATCAAACGCAGCCACTGTGCCCATCAAACGCAGCCACTGTGCCATCAAACGCAGCCACTGTGCCATCAAACGCAGCCACTGTGCCATCAAACGCAGCCACTGTGCCATCAAATGCTGCCAGTGTGCCCAAATGCTGCCAGTGTGCCCAATGCTGCCAGTGTGACAGTGTGCCCCCCGCCCGCTCGCCTTCTGCCCCACACTTACCCTGTCTTGTGGGGCAGCGGGTGACGGCAACGAGCGGGTCCTTCATGCGTCTCCTGCACTTCTCCTCCCGTCCTCTCCTCCCGTCAGGCGTCCAATAGCGGCGCCTGTTGTTTCAGCCAGTCAGGTGACAGGTAAGACCTGAGCAACCTGACTGGCTGTGAGGCAGGTCAGCGTTAGGGAAGCGATGTATTTTTTACCAAAAATATGTAGAAGAATACGTATGGGCCTAAACTGAGGAAAAAATGTGTTTTTTTATATATTTTTGGGGGATATTTATTATAGCAAAAAGTAAAAAAAATATTGCATTTTTTTTTCAAAAATTGTCGCTCTATTTTTGATTATAGCGCAAAAAAAAAAAAAAAAAAACGCAGAGGTGATCAAATACCACCAAAAGAAAGCTCTATTTGTGGGAAAAAAAGGACGCCAATTTTGTTTGGGAAGCCACGTCGCACGGCCGCGCAATTGTCAGTTAAAGCGACGCAGTGCCGAATTCGCAAAAAGGGGGCTGGTCCTTTGGCTGCAATTGGTCCGGGGCTTAAGTGGTTAAAACATTGAACAGAAGCACAGTCTCTCTGCTGGGAATAGAGGGTATGGGTATAGAAGCTCAGGCACTTTGGAACTTGCTGCCACTCAATAAATGTCTCTCTCTAGAACAGGGTCTCAAACTGGCGGCCCTCCAGCTGTTGCAAAACTACAAGTCCTATCATGCCTCTGCCTTTGGGAGTCATGCTTGTAACTGTCAGCCTTGCAATGCATCATGGGACTTGTAGTTTTGCAACAGCTGGAGGGCCGCCAGTTTGAGACCCCTGCGAGGGAGTAGCCACTCGCAACTGGATAACTCAACTGTTGGATAAACCCTTGTTTGTAGATCTAGCAGGTGATTTTTAGCTTAGCAGAGTCTCTGCCACAGACCTGGTTGTGAAACTTTAGATGAACGTAAAAGTCTCTCACAGGAACTTAGTTGTAACTGAAGGATAAGGTTAGGAACTTTTCTTACAGTACCAGTATCCGGTCCGGCGATACCGTAAGAAATGCGGATTCAATTAGTGTCCATACATCTCAGCTTCCAGGCTCTTACCGAGCAGCCAGCCTCGTGCGTGGCCCTCCTCCGAAGAGTCCTCCCCTGGTCGCATGTAGAGTTGCTGGGCCTCTCCAATCCCGAGACGGCACCGGAACACCTTAGAATCCTCCCTCCAGTTACTGCGCCTCGAACTAGCAGTTCCGAGGCTCGGAAACGGATGGATCTGCACCCCAGGCCATGAGGGCCTCTGGGGAGATGGTCAGGGAGGACCAGGACCATGGAGTCGGCAACAACTTCTGGACCGGAACCCTGAATCACGTTACTTCAGCACCCTATCCCGGAATACACAGCGGGACAAACGTGTCCACTGATTGGCTCCGTGCAGAGATTGGTACCCATGTGCACAACAAAAAAATTTGTTTATTTTCGTTTAGTTTTTTTCGTTTCCGTTGATTCGTAACGATTCATAAATTCGTAAGTCGACGGTGTTCGGATTCGTAACGATTCGTTCATTCGTAAGAGTTATTTTTTCGTTGATTAGTTTTTTCGTTAGTTTAATTTCCGAAGACGCATTCGTATTTATTCGTACATTCGTAGATTCGTAATTGGAGCATAATTCATAATTTTATGTGATGTGTATGCTATTATTACATTTTAATAATTTACGAATCGAAAAAAAAAAAAAAAGTTACGAATCGAAAAAAAAAGTTGTACAAATTTTTTTTTTTCAATAGAGACATGGAAAATTACAAAATCGAAAAAAAATAAATAAAAAAAAGTTATACGAATGTACGAATTTTTTTGTTCAATCCATTCGAAGCACGTTTAGCAGCACCATTGTAAGGGACACGGAAAATTACCAAATTCAACAAAAAAAAAGTTACGAATGTACAAATTTTTTCGTTCGTTTTCGTTTTTAGGATTTTCTTCATTAGTACATTCGTTGTTTCTAATTAGTTTTTTTCTGATTTTCGTTGTTTTTCGGATTCGTTCGATTCCAATGATTCGTTACGATTCGTTATTCAGATTTGTACGATTCGAATGATTCGTTCATTCGTACGAAAACGAACGAACGAACGAAAATAACGAAAAAAAACTAAAACGAAAAAAAACTAAACGAATTGCACATGTCTAGTACCCAATGCGTCCAACCAGACTGCGTTCTAAGGCCTGGTCATAGGTACACCCCACCTATGAGCAGGCAGAACCTCAATACAGCCCAGCCAAAACTGATGCCAAAGCATCATTTAGAATAAGTAACCCCAAAACTCAACTACAGTCTTGGGCAAAAACTAAATTTAAATTTATCAAAAGTACCGGCGCTACATCTCCATTTCTATAAGTGTAATTGACATAGCTGTTAATTGCTGTGTATTTGATAGAATATTTTTGACAAGGAATATGGAATGGTCCAACATGAGAACTCTTTATAAAATTTGTTGGCCCCCACAGGTCCTTCTGTAGTCGTTTCTAAAGGCCCGTACACACGATCGGACTTTTTGACAACCAACATGCAAATTAGCTGTTTTGGACCAACATCCGACCGTGTGTACGCTCCATCGGACCAACTTTTTCCAGGTTTCATCAGACTTTTGTTGGCTGTGCGAACGGACCAACTTTCTGCCAACAAAAGTCCGATGGACCAAAGTCCGACCGTGTGTACACAAAACCAACGGACTTTTGTACAAACCAATGCAGAACCAATGCAAAAGATCAGACAACAATACAGAAGTTGACCAAAGGTGGCGGTAAAGAGCAGAAAAACCAAGTGATTTTGGTGAAAGTTGGCTGAAAAAGTCCTGCCGTGTGTATGCAATACCAACTTGGGGCCAACGCCCTTTGGACAAAAATCCACAGGAAAGTTGGTCCACGTTCCGATCGTGTGTATGAGGCTTGAGAAATGCAAAAGCTTTTCTACTATCCCGCTGCTCTAGTCTAATATCCATGTTCCTTGGATTTGAATAGAAATAAACCTCAGGCTGGCCGTCCAGGAGATGACCATCGGAGGTCTACACGCAACCGCATTGGGCGGAGGTGCAGGTTGATACACAAAGCTGGGATGACCTAAATTTCATATAAAAGGAACACATTGTACATTATAAAAAAGGGACATCCAGGGAGTCACAAGACTTATTCTAATCCTTGCTACCCTCTGCTTCTTCCATCTGCTGTTGATCGGCAGTTGACTGTGAACATCGAAGGAGACGCTCAAAAGTAGACACTCCATGTGGAGGTCTTCATCTAACAACAGCAATGGGAGAAAACACTTTTTTTGATGATTGTTTGACCTAGGAGTGGTCAGGGGGGTCACTCGTCATAGGTCAGACATCTGGCTTTAGCGAAATGGGGATTGTTTGCTTCATCCAAAAAATTTCACAATTTTTACCGAAAGTTCAATTAGTAAACGCTAAATTAAAGGCAGTTTTTTTTACAGGATCTGTGGGTTTTAAATTATTCCTGATGGTTATGGAGTCATCTTTCAAGTATCATGGACCTGGTGTTCTGCCGAAATATGCAACTTTGTTGGCAACATCACAATGTATACAGAGGAACCCAAATTCTAACCCTTAAAGCTCACCCTGATCCTAGAAATAATGCCGCGTACACACGGTCAGAATTCTCGTCGGAAAAAGCTCTGATGGTTTTCCCGTCGGAATTCCGACGGAATTTCGCTCAAACTGTCTTTCCTACACACGGTCACACCAAATTCCGACGGTCTGTAACACAGCGGCATACAACACGTTCGACTGCACTATAAAAAGGGAAGTTTAATGCTTCTGAGCATGCGTCGAATTGTTTCCGAGCATGCGTCGGAATTTTAGCGTGTCGGAATTGCATACACACGATCGGAAAATCCGATAGAAAGGTTTTCCGTCTGAAAAATTAAGAACAGGTTCTCAATCCAAAGTCCGTCGGAAATTCCGACAGAAAAAGACCGATGGGCATACACACGGTCGGAAAATCCGATGAAAAGCTCCCATCGGAAATGCCGACCGCGTGTACGCGGCATAACTGTATAGCTGAACCCAATGTTAACCCAACACACGGTCCGATCGGGAAAAGTCCGATCGGATTATGTTGTCGGAAAATCTGATCGTGTGTGGGCTCTATCGGACTTTTTCCATCGGAATTTCCGATGGAAAAAGTTTGAGAGCTGGACCCAAAATTTTCCCACAACAAAATCCGATCGGACTTTTTCCGATCGTGTGTAGAGAATTTCGACGCACAAAGTGCCACGCATGCTCAGAATAAAATTTGGAGACGAAAGCCATTGGCTACTGGCCCTCTTCGTAGTCCAGTTGTATGTTTTGCAAGTCACCTCGTTCCGAATGATCGGAAATTCCGACAACTTTGTTGCGACCGTGTGTGTGCGCGCAAGACAAGTTTCGGCCAAAATCCAATCGGAAAAAATCTGATGGATTTTGTCGTCGGAATTTCCGACCGTGTGTACGGGGCATAACTCTCTATTAAAAGCCTAACTTTTTATCAACCCCAACTTAATTCCAATACTAACTCTAACCCAGAATTTTTTTTTTTAACCTTAATATTAAACCCTAACACTAACTCTAACCCTTTGTTTACTAACAACTCGAACTCAAAGGGCCAGTTCACACTATAGAAAAGCAGTCTGGATGCGTTCCAGATGCTTTTCTGCATGCGCGTTTTTGATGCATTCCAGTGCTTTCCCTCCTCCCTATTTTTTCTTAACCTTAAATAGGGAAATGTGTTGTGTTCCAGTGCGTTTTACAGCATTCCAGTACAGTCCAGTGCAGGAAAAATGCATGTTTTTTTTTTCTGGAGCTGGAACTGCAAGCACTGGTGTTAACTATGCCATTGAGAACCATATAACCTACATTCAATGCGTTTTTGATGCAGGAAAAAAAACGCACTGGACTACATGTGGTATAAACTGGCCCTAAAACGAACCCTTACCCTTAGTTTATTAAACCCATCTCTAATCCATATTACTAACCCTAATCCTTAGTTTATTAATCCTTACTCTAACCCTAGTACTTACCCTTACCCTCTGTTTATTAACTCTAACCCTCCGATAATTAACCCTCAACTCTAATCCTAATGTAAACCTTAACTTTTAGGTTATTAACCCTACCCTAATCCTAACCCAAGCACTTAATTTATCAACTCTAACCCTTCATTTATTAACCTTAATTCTAACCCTAACACTTAATTTATTAACCCGAGTATTAACCTTAACCCTTTGTTTATAATTCTAACCCCAATTCTAACCCCAATGCTAACCCCAATGCTAACCCCATTCTAAACCCAATGCTAACCCCATTCTAAACCCAATGCTAACCCAATTCTAACCCCAATGCTAACCCCAATTCTAACCCAATGCTAACCCCAATGCTAACCCCATTCTAACCCCAATGCTAACCCCAATTCTAACCCAATGCTAACCCCAATGCTAACCCCAATGCTAACCCCAATGCTAACCCCATTCTAAACCCAATGCTAACCCAATTCTAACCCAATTCTAACCCCATTCTAAACCCAATGCTAACCCCAATTCTAACCCCAATGCTAACCCCAATGCTAACCCCAATGCTAACCCCAATGCTAACCCCAATGCTAACCCAATTCTAACCCCAATTTTAACTCTATCAACGCGTTTATTCACAAAATGTGATAAATAGGTCAGCTAATTTTACCAACATTTTGGACGTTAATTTTACTGCAAAATCAATACCGTGCAATCAGTCTGCTCACCCTCAATAATCACATAGCATTGGGTATTATTAGTTTTATTTCAGGGTAACACCGAAAAGCAAACTCTGGAGCTGAAAATCTTACAAAATGAGACGGAGACAGAAGAAGTCTCTGGAGACAATGTACGAGCCAACGGAAAAAAAAAAACTGGTGGAAAAAATGATGCAAACAGGAGGTGGGTGCTAATGCAGTAGTAGAATGAAGGGCAAATCATCCCAGTGACACGGAGAAACTACTTTCAATGCGTTTTTGAAAAAAAAACGCACTGGACTGCATGTGGTATAAACTGGCCCTAAAACTAACCCTTACCTTTAGTTTATTAAACCCATCTCTAATCCATATTACTAACCCTAATCCTTAGTCTATTAATCCTTACTCTAACCCTAGTACTTACCCTTACCCTCTGTTTATTAACTCTAACCCTCTGATAATTAACCCTCAACTCCAATCCTAATGTAAACCTTAACTTTTAGTTTATTAACCCTACCCTAATCGTAACCCAAGCACTTCATTTATCAACTCTAACCCTTCATTTATTAACCTTAATTCTAACCCCAACACTTAATTTATTAACCTGAATATTAACCTCAACCCTTTGTTTATAATCCCAATTCTAACCCCTATTCTAACCCCAATTCTAACCCCATCAATGCGTTTATTCACAAATGTGATAAATAGGTCAGCAAATTTTACCAAAATTTTGGACATCAATTTTACTACAAAATCAATACTCTGCTCCTCCTCAATAAATCACATAGCATTGGGTAGTTTTATTTCAGAATAACACCGAAAAGCAAACTCTGGAGCTGAAAATCTTACAAAATGAGATGGAGACAGAAGAAGTCTCTGGAGACAATGTACGAGCCAACGGAAAAAGAAAAAAAAAAAAACTGGTGGAAAAAATGATGCAAACAGGAGGTGGGTGCTAATACAGTAGTAGAATGAAGGGCAAATCATCCCAGTGACACGGAAAAACAAAGTTCCCATATTCTGTTTGTACGCTGCCGATGATCCCCACCCCAGGGCTTGAGGGAACGGAGTTGTTGTAAGGGGACCGTTGGGTGCCCCTCCCTCCCAGTGAAAGGGACCTTTGTGTGCCAAGAAGACAATGGGCGCTCATCCTGGGAGAATAGCAGCATCACTTGTCTCATTTGACAGGTTTACATGCGGTTATTTGACCCCCCAGCCTCGTCTCACACAAGCCAAAGCCTAGACAACGTTCGCTGGCTGTTCCGAGCCTCACTGATGTAGGACAAACCAATCATTCGGCTTTCACGTTCTTTGGAATTTGGCTGTGCCAAGACCTTAGAGACAACTTGTTATACAAAGATTTTTTTAAATGACCTATGTATATGAAGATGGGAATTTGTGTTGCGTCTGACCATGTCCTGAAGATTAAATATGGATTTCAACAGTTGAGCTCAAGACACCTTTGAAAAATGTTACCCAAATACATTTTTATGTACATTCTAAATGCCAACAGACACACAAGGCCTAAAGCCCTGTACACACGAGTGGACTTTGACGGACAGGGCCGGTGCTACCACTAGGCAAACTAGGCAGCCGCCTAGGGCGCCCTGCTCCGGGGGGGGGCGCCTGGCCACTGGTGTTCCTACTCTCTTCTCTCTGCAGCAAGCAACTAAGTCTCAGCATCAGCAGGCAGCCGCCACTCCATTCGCAGATTGTGCCAGAGGCGCAGCGGCGGTGGAGGACTGTGTATGTCTCCCTTCTCCCGAATTAATTGAAGCAAGCAAACATTCATTGATGGGCACTGGTAGGCTGCATCGATGGGCGCTGGTGAGGCTGAAATAATGGGCGCTGGTGAGGCTGCAATAATGGGCGCTGGTGAGGCTGCAATAATGGGCGCTGGTGAGGCTGCAATAATGGGCGCTGGTGAGGCTGCAATAATGGGCGCTGGTGAGGCTGCAATAATGGGCGCTGGTGAGGCTGCAATAATGGGCGCTGGTGAGGCTGCAATTATGGGCGCTGGTGAGGCTGCAATACTGGGCGCTGGTGAGGCTGCAATAATGGGCGCTGGTGAGGCTGCAATAATGGGCGCTGGTGAGGCTGCAATAATGGGCGCTGGTGAGGCTGCAATAATGGGCGCTGATGAGGCTGCAATAATGGGCGCTGTTGAAGCTGCATTGATGGGCACTGGTAGGCTGCATTAAAGGGCGCTGGTGAGGCTGCATTAATGGGCGCTGGTGAGGCTGCATTAATGGGCGCTGGTGAGGCTGCATTAATGGGCACTGGTGAGGCTGCATTAATGGGCGCTGGTGAGGCTGCATTGATGGGCGCTGGTGAGGCTGCATTGATGGGCGCTGGTGAGGCTGCATTGATGGGCGCTGGTGAGGCTGCATTGATGGGCGCTGGTGAGGCTGCATTGATGGGCGCTGGTGAGGCTGCATTGATGGGCGCTTGTGAGGCTGCATTGATGGGCGCTTGTGAGGCTGCATTGATGGGCGCTGGTGAGGCTGCATTGATGGGCACTGGTAGGCTGCATTAATGGGCGCTGGTGAGGCTGCATTAATGGGCGCTGGTGAGGCTGCAATAATGGGCGCTGGTGAGGCTGCAATAATGGGCGCTGGTGAGGCTGCAATAATGGGCGCTGGTGAGGCTGCAATAATGGGCGCTGGTGAGGCTGCAATAATGGGCGCTGGTGAGGCTGCAATAATGGGCGCTGGTGAGGCTGCAATAATGGGCGCTGGTGAGGCTGCAATAATGGGCGCTGGTGAGGCTGCAATAATGGGCGCTGGTGAGGCTGCAATAATGGGCGCTGTTGAAGCTGCATTGATGGGCACTGGTAGGCTGCATTAAAGGGCGCTGGTGAGGCTGCATTAATGGGCGCTGGTGAGGCTGCAATAATGGGCGCTGGTGAGGCTGCATTGATGGGCGCTGGTGAGGCTGCATTGATGGGCGCTGGTGAGGCTGCATTGATGGGCGCTGGTGAGGCTGCATTGATGGGCGCTGGTGAGGCTGCATTGATGGGCGCTGGTGAGGCTGCATTGATGGGCGCTGGTGAGGCTGCATTGATGGGCGCTGGTGAGGCTGCATTGATGGGCGCTGGTGAGGCTGCATTGATGGGCGCTGGTGAGGCTGCATTGATGGAAGCTGGTAGGCTGCATGTGATGGGCACTTCATTAAAAAGGTAGGGTATACAAGGGCATGGCAAAGGGGGTGGGGTCACGGGTGGAGCAAAGGGGGGGGGGGCGGCAAAATTAGGTTTTGCCTAGGTTGTCAAAAATCCTTGCACCAGCCCTGTTGACGGACTAGGTCCGACGGACTTTAGACGGTGTTCCGACGAACCTTTCCGAATGAACGGACTTGGCCACACACAATCACACTAAAGTCAGACGGATTCGAACGCGATGACGTACGACCGGACTAGAATAAGGAAGTTCGTAGCCAGTAGCCAATAGCTGCCCTAGTGTCGCCGTTTGTCCGTCGGACTAGCACACAGACAAGCAGATTTTTCGATAGGAACTGGGTCCGGCAGAAAAATTTGTAGCATGTTCCATTTCTAAAGTCTGTCAGATTTTTTTCGACAGCAAAAGTCTGATGGAGCCCACACACGCTCGAATTGTCCGACGGATTCGTTCTGGGATCTGATGGACTGCAACCTGCAAAAAATACAGGCAGGACAGCTTGTGGTGGTTTGTTGGACCCCCATCCTGCCTTTCCCTCAATCCCCTTACATCCTCCTCCGAGTCCGTCTCCCCTGCAGTGTGTAAGCCCCTCTCTCTCTCTCCTTCTCCATCTGCTGTTAAGCGTGATTAATCTAGTCTGACACCCCCTAACCCCACAGACAGACCCTACCGCGAATGCCTACGACTTAACGCATAAACTGATTGCAAATCAAGCAAGGAATTGTACTGACAGATAAGAAACCTGTACACTGTGCAATGTTCAAGGTCCACCAAATAGGAAAACGTGTAAAAAAAAAAAAATGAAAAAAAATGTTTTTATTATATATATTATACACAATATATATATATATAATATTTATATATATATATATAAATATATATATATATATATATATATATTTACAGTTTTTGGTAAAGAGTTAAACCACCGCAACAGTTGGTTATACACAGTGGGGGCTGGTGGGTTTTTTTTTTGGGGTGGGGGGGCGGCAAAGAACCTCCCCTCCACGGTCGGTCCGCGCCCCTGATACCCGTGCCACTTGGTGCCCACCAAGTGGCCTTCCTGAGAAATATACATGGTGGGGGGCGATTGTGCAACCACAGCCAAGAGCAGCTTGGCCATGGTTGGAGGCTTCATAGAAAAAGGTTGCACTAAGGCCCCTTTCACACTGGGGCGGGAGCCGCGGTGCTTTACCGTCGTTTTAGCCACAATATTCGGCCGCTCGCGGTGCGGTTTTACCCCCCGCGAGCATCCGAAAAAAGGGTTAAAGACCCCCCGCATAGCGGCAATATCTGAATGATGTCTGTATCTACAGGCATCATTCAGATATACCCCGGGGAAGTAGAGGACGTCATATGACGTATATTGGGCGCAAGGTGGTATTTTTTTTATTTTTTTTTGTGCCCAGAACTAGGCTATAAAATTTACTGACTGTTGACGAACTCCCTACTAATGCTGGAAGTCGGTTCCGAGCATCAACTACTCTTTCAGTAAAATAACACTCTAAGCCCCCGTACACACGGTCGGAAATTCCGACCACAAAATCCGTCTGATTTTTTCCGACGGATTTTGTCCGACACTGGTGTTGCATACACACGGTCGGACAAAGTTGTCGGAAAATCCGATCATTCCGAACGTGGTGACGTTCGTTGCGTACGACGGGACTACGTAGAGGCTAGTAGCCAATAGCTTTGGTCTCGTAATGTGATCTGAGCATGCGTGGCAACTTTGTCCGTCGGAATTCGCTACACACGATCGGAAAAAGTCCGACAGGACTTTGTTGTCGGAAAATTTGAGAGCAGGAGATAAAACTTTGTCCGTCGGAAAATCCGACGGAAAAAGTCCGATGGAGCCTACACACGGCCGAAATTTCCGACAACATTGTCCGATAGGACATTTCCCGTCGGAAAATCCGACCGTGTGTACGGGGCATTACAGTAAAATAACACTCTAAGCCCCCGTACACGCGGTCGGAAATTCCGACCACAAAATCCTGTCTGATTTTTTCCCGACGGATTTTGTCCGACACTGGTGTTGCGTACACACGGTCGGACAAAGTTGTCGGAAAATCCGATCATTCTGAACGTGGTGACGTTCGTTGCGTACGACGGGACTACGTAGAGGCTAGTAGCCAATAGCTTTGGTCTCGTAATTTTATCTGAGCATGCGTGGCAACTTTGTCCGTCGGAATTCCCTACACACGATCAGATACCCCATTATGTCAAAATTATGTACATATTCTTTTTGCATTCTAGAATTAAATTTCATATTCGACACCACGACCACTGAAGAAGGAGAACATTTTACTCCGAAACGCGTCTAGTCGGATGTCATGTAACAAAATTACTTATATATGTTTGATGCTGTTTTTAATTGTATCTAATGTAAACTTTTTTTCTATACAAACAATAATTTTTTCAATAAATTTTGTTATTATACACAACTGAAATTTATTTGGGAAAGTACAGTAGTGCCCATTGAAAGTCCACCAACCTAGGGGAAAACCCTTTTTTGTTCTTCCTACACACGATCGGAAAACGTCCGATCGGACTTTGTTGTCGGAAAATTTGAGAGCAGGAGCTCACATTTTTTCCATCGGAAATTCCGACGGAAAAAGTCCCATGCACGGTCGGATTTTCCGACAACATGGTCCAATCGGACATTTTCCGTCGGCATTTACGGGGCATACGGCAAGTTTTGAGCTCTTCTCCTGCCAATTCGAGGTCACGCCCCTCGCGTTCTCGATCCTAGCTTCTTATTGCGAATTGCTGCCCTCCAGAGCCTTACTCACACCCTTCAGGTATTTAAAAAGGCTTCCATCACGTCCAGTCCAGGACAATTAAAACGTTTACAGCCTGGAACTTGGATAAAACAAGCAACAAAAAAAGCTTTTAAGATGTTTGCAGGTAGCGCCTCGCCCTCCGGTCTGTCATTAGTGGCCAGTGACCCATCGCAAAGGCTTAGGGCCGGGTCCCTCATGTGTGTGCAATAAAGTCACTGAAGCGTCCACTTCCTCATTCCAAAAACCCGAACCCCATCCCCCCCCCTCCTCCTTCTTCCTTCCCCCTGTTAGACAGGGCTTGTTCTTACTACAGGTAACTAACAAGGGCCCAGTGTCTGTCTCTGTAATCCTACCCCCGGGGCTCTGGTGACAGATAGGGATCTTTCTGGAGCAGCCCGAGATCACTCGCCATTCTGCGCGCAGCTGTTACTATGGATGTAAGCCGCGTCACGCACGGCGGAATTAAAAAAAAAAAAAAAAAAAAAAACGCGTCACGTTTCATTGAATCTGAATATTTAGGCTTAAAAATGGTCATAATTGGTCAGGAATGCATGAGAAGGATTTCCTTCTATATTTAGGCTTGACTAAAGCCGGCCCATTCATGGATCGAAATTTGGCCAGTTCAGCGGGGGGACCCGCTGAATTTTCGATCCATGTATGGGCAGTTTTGGGCACCCTGGTTGTACAGAAGTCGATAGCATAACAGAGGGAGGATTCCCCCATTCACATCGAATGTGTGGCTGGGGGAAATCGGATCTTTTTTTTTTTTTTATCATTTAAACCCTCTGGTTGAACGAAACAAAAAGAAAAAAAGGATGAATGTATGGGCTGCCTTACTCCATAAATGGCCGAATTTCACCACGAACCAGACAAAACCCAAGCTGTGGGTGGCCATGTTGACACTCCCACATCCAGAGCTGTCTTAATGCATGGGCACCCTTGGGCACTGCCCGGGGGCCCTGGGTGCACAGGGGGCCCCATGCTAATCTTGAATTACATCATACTTGCCAACTGTCCCAGATCTGCCGGGATAGTCATGCTTTTTTACTAAGCTTTCTTGGAATGGCCAGCGACCCGGGAACCTGTACTTGCCCCCCACCCCCCCCCCTGATCCCAGTATCTTGCCCTCCTGATCCCCACCCTCTACTTTGCCCTTCTGTCCCCCCCCCCCCCTGTACTGGGCCCTTCGCGTTAAATTAGTCTTTAATTTATGGCATGTCCTCTTATTATTATTTATACTTTAATTCTTGAGAGTAGATGCGTAAATTTGGACCATGCTGGTAGGGGCCCCAGTGCCTTACTTTGCCCAGGGGCCCATGATGCTATTAAGATGGCTCTGCTCACATCAAACATCCTTCAATCTGAAAATCAAAGGACTTGGGTGGGAAGTTGTTGGCCGAACGGTGGCTGTATCCAATCAAATTACGCAGGGGCTGGTTGTCTGTATCCAGGGCCGGTGCTACCACTAGGCAAACTAGGCAACCGCCTAGGGTGCACTGCTGTCTAGGGGCGCCCGGCCACTGGTTTCCCTCTGCGTTTGCATGCTCTGCAGGCTGCAGCATGTAACTAACTCAGTCTTGGGTAGCTGCTCTGTCCGACCGGTAGTGTAATTAGAGGAGCAAATTAATAGTTATTAATAGATGGTGATTTTGCGCTAAAGTGCATCAAACATTAAAGTGCTATATAAGTGTATATTATAAATCAAGTCAGTGGTCACTGGGTCGTGACTCAGAAGCTACAAATACACTGAGTGAAGTGAATCAATCATACATATACATACAGTAAAAAATGTGATTGAGAAATAATAAATATAAACACTTCATAAATAAACAATCGATAATAAATATCATAAAAAACCATAAAAGGTAAAAACACTAGATCTCGAGTATAATCTAAAAACCACAGGAGGAATATATAAATCGGTGGGCGAGTATATAGTCCGCAAAGTAATTCATACATAGAATGGTGTGATAAAAGTGACACCCATAGGTAAAACACTAATAGTCTCTACAACACAGATATGCAAATGGTAGTTCCTTTCTCCAAAAGTGAGGGGTGCTGGGTAGTGAGGGCCTGCTCATCAATAGTGCTCTCTAGCCTCTCACCTCTCTCCTGATCAATGTGGGCATCTAGATAACCAACAGTGGCAGGTTCCAGCTCTGGATTCCCCCCGGATGGTTCCCAGTACAATCTGTCTCCAAGCAATAAGGTCCACAATCCGAATCTCCACTTCCACACAGACGTATCCCCAGAGATAGCCCTCCACTCGTGGGTGTACAGAGTGCACTGCAATCCTGCAGTGATGGCTCACCCTCCGTGGGTGGTGAGGTGTTTACCAACGAGAAAAAGTGGAGAGAGGGACCCGATCGTGAAGTATATCAAACAAATTTAATTGTAATAAAAATAAAATGCTTACATAAATAAAAACAGCCAGATGGATGTACGTGCGGCCTCCGTGTCCAACACTTCCGGTATCCTGACCGATCCCTACGCGTTACGTCACGTGACCTCGTGACTTCATCAGTAATTAGAGGAGCAGCACTGGAGCCAGCGCTAGAGGAAGCAGAGCCGATGCTTCCTGTATAGCGGCACTTCCTGTCACATGGGCAGGGCAAAGGGGGTGGAGCCAATGGGGGCGGAAAAATGTGATTTTGCCTAGGGTGTCAAAAATCCTTGCACCAGCCCTGTCTGTATCCAATAGCCAGCAATTAGGATTCCCCCATCCATGCGGTTTACCCTGAATGATGGAAACAATCGGTTTCTTTTGCTCAGCCCCATGGGGATTAATTCCAGAGATAAAAAGGATAATTCTCCCGCTCTACAAGACTCTGGTCCGGCCGCACCTGGAGTATGCTGTCCAGTTCTGGGCACCGGTCCTCAGGAAGGATGTACTGGAAATGGAGCGAATACAAAGAAGGGCAACAAAGCTAATAAAGGGTCCGGAGGATATTAGTTACCGTATTTACTCGAGTATAAGCCAACCCGGATATAAGCCGAGGCACCTAATTTTACCACAAAAAACTACTGTCAATCAATCATCAACAATTTACACATATTATAAATTAATATCAGTTAAGGGCGGCCTCAAGGAGCTGACAATCAAAGGCCATATTTCACATGCATACACTTACTAGGGACTACTATTCAGACAGGAGGCAATTAACCAACCAGTATATCTTTGGAGTGTCGTAGGAGGACAACCATGTGAACAAAAGGGAAAACATGCAAACTCCACACAGAGAGTGTTCTGGTTTGGTATTTGAACTGAAGACCCCAGTGCTGCAAAGCAGAGATGCTAACCACTAAGCCACTGTACCGCCCCTTGTTCATTATTGGACCAGATAATGGAACAGGTTATGAAGTTGCCACTAGGTTTACAGGCAAGGAATGGTTCATTGCGTGGAACATTAAATATAGCTAAAAGAGTGCTTACCGAGATATTGAGGGTCCACGCGTGGGGAGTAGAGGCCAAATTTGATAAAGATGGGAAGCATGTAGCCAAATCGCACCCACTCGATGACGTAGAGAGGAGGGCGCCCCGCGTCCTGGTGGAGGAGGCTGCACCCCAGGACCGCGCTCTCTCCTACGCGGCCAACCACAGTCTGAGCGTCAGATCGGATGGTACCTGTGGGGACATGGAAGCGTGAGGGGGGTCACTGAGGCAGTCGGAGCCTATTAACACAACACACCAAAGACAGAACAATTGTAAAATTGAAAAGGGATTTTATTTACATTTCTAAAACAGCAATTCTAATACCAGCTATTGATGTACAAGACTTAGCGTGCAAGAATCCACTGACCATACATAAGAAGGGTGGTAAGGTGGGGAGAAGGAAGGCATGATATGATGGAGTGGTGATGAAAAGAGTGACATAGAGAGGGCGAGGGAGGCTTTGAGAGGGCGAGGGAGGCTTTGTGAGGGCGAGGGAGGCTTTGTGAGGGCAAGGGTGACATGGCGAGGGCAAGGGTGACATGGCGAGGGCAAGGGTGACATGGCGAGGGCAAGGGTGACATGGCGAGGGCAAGGGTGACATGGCGAGGGCAAGGGTGACATGGCGAGGGCAAGGGTGACATGGCGAGGGCAAGGGTGACATGGCGAGGGCAAGGGTGACATGGCGAGGGCAAGGGTGACATGGCGAGGGCAAGGGTGACATGGCGAGGGCAAGGGTGACATGGCGAGGGTGACATGGCGAGGGCAAGGGTGACATGGCGAGGGCAAGGGTGACATGGCAAGGGCAAGGGTGACATGGCAAGGGCAAGGGTGACATGGCAAGGGCGACATGGTGAGGGCGACATGGCGAGGGCAAAGGTAAGGGTGACATGGCAAGGGCAAGAGAGGAAAAGATGACGGCAAGGGTAAGGGTGACATGGCGAAGGCAAGGGAGGTATTGTAAATGAAGATAAGATGTGGTTACAAGAAGGAAGTTTACAGTGATGAGACGAGAGGCATAGAAAGGGGAAGGGAGGCGTTGTGAGGGAGGCTTTGTGAGGGCGAGGGAGGCGTGGTAAAGGCAAGGGTGACATGGCGAGGGCAAGGGTGACATGGCAAGGGTGACATGGCGAGGTTACCCGGCAAGGGTGACACGGCGAGGGCAAGGGAGGAAAAAGGCAAGGGTAAGGGGGACATGGCCAAGGCAAGGGTGACATAGCAAGGGCAAGGGAGGAAAAGGCAAGGGAGGAAAAGACGAGGGCAAGGGAAAGGGTGACATGGCAAGGGCAAGGGAGGAATTGTAAATGAAGAGAAGATGTGGTTAGAAGAAGGAAGTTTACAGTGATGAGAAGAGAGGCATAGAGAGGGCGAGGGAGGCGTTGTGAGGGCGAGGGGGGCGTGGTAAAGGGAAGGGTGACATGGGGAGGGCAAGGGTGACATGGCGAGGTTGCCCGGCGAGGGCAAGGGTGACACAGCGAGGGTAAGGGAGGAAAAAGGCGAGGGCAAGGGAGGAAAAAGGCGAGAGCAAGGGAGGAAAAAGGCGAGGAACAAGGGTAAGGGTGACATGGCGAGGGCAAGGGTAAGGGTGACATGGCGAGGGCAAGGGTAAGGGTGACATGGCGAGGGTAAGGGTGACATGGCGAGGGCAAGGGAGGAATTGTAAAGGAAGATAAGATGTGATTACAAGAAGGAAGTTTAGATAATAGGTTGTAACACAAGATATACGAGAATGATGAGGAAAGGCAAAGAAAGAATACAGAACGACAAAACTGATCAAGGTAAGGTAAAAAATTAAAACAATTCATAGAAAAGGGAAGAGAAAAAAGTAGGGAAAGCATTAACTAAAGATGAAAAGAAAAAGCAGTAGGACACACAACAACTGAAGAAAGAAAGTATCTCTGCAGTGGGGGGGGGGGGCGTTGTTGGGAAAAAGACGCAACTACAGAGTGATATGAGCCGCAATGAGCTCAGAGACATAGTAGCAATCTAGAATATATCAGACTGCACTCCTTCATGACTGCCTCTGATAAGCTGGATACAATGGTGAAGAAGTGAGACACCACTCCAACCTCTCCTGTCCTCCAAACCACGCTCACATTTACAAATGTCACTTTTACCTTTGAGAACATTTTCAGGAATCAACTGGGATTCTGTAGATTTTATTTTTATTATAATTTTTAAGAACCTGGTGACAACTCTCTCACCAAAATGTATTCCTCGTAACCTACAAAACGTCCCTTCCAGCTCACGTGTCTAGATCCGCACGCTTTACTTCTTGCTTCCACCTCTTATGGGGCTCAGATCTTGTCATCTTCTAATACAGTAGAACTAAAGGCAAAAACCTTGTTTTCATTTTGGATTTAGTAAGGGAGGGTAATGTTTTGCCACCTTTGTCCCATTGGGGAGATTTCCCTTCACTTTCTGTCCCAAAGCTGAAACAGGAAGCGAGAGGAAAGGCTTTGAAAAAGTGAGGGAATTCTTCCCATTACCAGGCCTCGCTTTCCCTCACCACTCCGCTATACCAATCACCATGCAACACTTTCCCTCACCACGTTTTACTGACCCTCATAATGCCTCCCTTGCTCTCACCACGCATCCTTTGCCCTCACGAAGCTTCCATTGCACACACCACGCTTCCCCTAATTCTCAACCACGCTTCTCTTACCACAACCACGCTTCTCTTACCACAACCACGCTTCTCTTACCACAACCACGCTTCTCTTACCACAACCACGCTTCTCTTACCACAACCACGCTTCTCTTACCACAACCACGCTTCTCTTACCACAACCACGCTTCTCTTACCACAACCACGCTTCTCTTACCACAACCACGCTTCTCTTACCCCAACCACGCTTCTCTTACCCCAACCACGCTTCTCTTACCACAACCTCCCTTTCCCTCACCAAGCTCCACTTACCATCACCATGCCACCCATGCCCTCACAATGCTTTTCGTACCCTCATTACGCCTTCTTTGCCCTCACCACATCTCTCTTACCCTCATCACACCTCCCCTGCTGTCACCATAATTCTCTTGCTCTCACCATGCAAAGGGTTGTCGTCACCATGCCTTCCTTGCCAGCAACACACCTTCCTTGCACTCACCATGCTCATTTTATCTCTCACCATGCCTCCCTTACCCTCACAACACCCATGCCCTCCCCACGTCTTTCTTACCCTCATCATGCCTCCCTTACCTCACCTCCCTTGCCCTCGCTATGCTTCTCTTACCCTCACCATACTAAGGGGCGTCTTTAACACAGGGCAAAAGGGGCATGGTGTGGGAACGGGAGGTGAGGCGAAGGAAGGAAGGAAGGCATGTTGAGGGCAAGGAAGGCATGGAGAAGGAAGGAAGGCATGTTGAGGCGAAGGAAGGCATGTTGAGGGCAAAGCAGGTATGGTGAGGGCAAGGCAGGTATGGTGAGGGCAAGGCAGGCATGGTGAGGGCAAGGCAGGCATGGTGAGGGCAAGGCAGGCATGGTGAGGGCAAGGCAGGCATGGTGAGGGCACGGGGGGTATGGTCAAGGCTGTCTTTTAATATTGATTGGACCCTGGGCAAACATTTTTTACAAATCCACTTATCAACTATTTGCGGGATCAAGGGGCAGCTGCTTTGGGCCCCACAACAATGACTGGGCCCGGGGCAGCTGCCCCTTGATCCCGCAAATAGTTGATAAGTGGATTTGTGAGGGCCCAAAAAAGGTTTCTCCAGGGTCCAATCAGTATTAAAAGACAGCCCTGACCATACCCCCAACCCCCCCCCCCCCTTGCCCTCAACATGCCTCCCTTCTCCACGCCTTCGCCTCACCTCCCGTTCCCATACCATGCCCCTTTTGCCCTGTGTTAAAGACGGCCCTGGGTATGGTGAGAGTAAGAGAAGCATAGCGAGGGCAAGGGAGGTAAGGTGAGGGAGGTGTGATGAGGGTAAGAAAGACGTGGCGAGGGCATGGGTGTTGTTGTGAGGGTAAGGGAGGCATGGTGAGAGATAAAATGAGCATGGTGAGTGCAAGGAAGGTGTGTTGATGACAAGGAAGACATGGTGAGGACAACCCTTTGCGTGGTGAGAGCAAGAGAATTATGGCAACAGCAGGGGAGGTGTGATGAGGGTAAGAGAGATGTGGTGAGGGCAAAGAAGGTGTAATGAGGGTACGAAAAGCATAGTGAGGGCATGGTGATGGTAAGTGGAGCGTGGTGCCCTCACCATGCCTTCCTTGCCCTCAACATGACTCCCTTCCTTCTCCACGCCTTCGCCTCACCTTCCGTTTCCACACCATGCCCCTTTTGCCCTGTGTTAAAGACAGCCCTGGGTATGGTGAGAGTAAGAGAAGCATAGCAAGGTCAAGGGAGGTGAGGTGAGGGAGGCGTGATGAGGGTAAGAAAGACGTGGCGAGGGCATGGGTGTTGTTGTGAGGGTAAGGGAGGCATGGTGAGAGATAAAATGAGCATGGTAAGTGCGAGGAAGGTGTGTTGATGGCAAGGAAGACATGGTGAGGACAACCCTTTGCGTGGCGAGAGCAAGAGAATTATGGCGACAGCCGGGGAGGTGTGATGAGGGCAAGAGAGATGCGGTGAGGGCAAAGAAGGAGTAATGAGGGTACGAAAAGCATCGTGAGGGCATGGGAGTAATGATGATGGTAAGTGGAGCGTGGTGAGAGTAAGAAAGACGTGGCGAGGGCATGGGTGTTGTTGTGAGGGTAAGGGAGGCATGGTGAGAGATAAAATGAGCATGGTGAGTGCGAGGAAGGTGTGTTGATGGCAAGGAAGACATGGTGAGGACAACCCTTTGCGTGGCGAGAGCAAGAGAATTATGGTGACAGCAGGGGAGGTGTGATGAGGGTAAGAGAGATGCGGTGAGGGCAAAGAAGGCGTAATGAGGGTACGAAAAGCATTGTGAGGGCATGGGAGTAATGATGATGGTAAGTGGAGCGTGGTGAGGGACAGGGAGGTTAGGATAAGAGAAGCGTGGCCAGGGTAGGGGTAAGAGAGATGTGGTGAGGGCAAAAAAGGCGTAATGAGGGTACGAAAAGCATTGCGAGGGCATGGGAGGCATGGTGATGGTAAGTGGAGCGTGGTGCCCTCACCATGCCTCCCTTCCTTCTCCACGCCTTCGCCTCACCTCCCGTTCCCACACCATGCTTCCCTTACCCTCACTATACTACCTTTCACCTCACTATGCCCCTCTTACCCTCACCACATCTCACTTCCCTTCACCATGCCACCCTTCCCCTTCCATTTGGTTTTGGGCACTAGTCATTGCACACAATGCAGGAACATCCATCAGTTCTCAACCCGCACATGATGCCCTCACTAAAAAACAAACCAAACCCCAGCTAGGAACTGATCAGCGCAGGCACAGCCTCTAAAGAAAATTGTGTACGGTCCCCGATATTATTAGAATTTTCCATTGTACCAATCTTCCCTTAATTAAATATTTTTTTTTGGAATTAAAGTTAAAACATTAGAGCCTTACCTTGAACGCAGCAGAACAGCAGGCTAAGGTAGACTGTCCAAGACGCCCAACGCATAGCACAAACCCGGCAGTCGAGCATAAGACGCCAGAGGGGTTATTGTCACTTGTCCTTGCAAGCAGCATCGGGAGAGTCCCTCCGCAGACCTCCAGCCTGTCTGAACACCGCGGAGCGCGTTAAATCGGTCATTCGGCCCTCTCAAGCCCGGATGGCGCGGGGGGGGGGGAGAGGGGGACAGACGAGGGCTCTCCGTTAAATGGGAGCAGATGCCCCCCCTTTAGGCGCTAACCGAACTTTCTGCGGTGAAGGAACATCTAGCAGTCTACGGAGGAAAGGCGGCCCCTCTGTCGATCCGATCGTCCTCGTTTTCCCTCAGCTTGCCATCGCCGTCCAGACCTGTTTGGGAGAGAACGCGGAGGGTTAGACGCTGTCGGACAAGACAGGGAATAGAGAGAGAGAGAGAAGTGCGTTCCCTTCAAAGCTCAGAGTCAATATTTGCTCAGTCCACACCTACCCACGTACTGTCCACTTGTTCTACTCTCTGTACAGGGGGCAAAGCAAACACATTCCTGAGCCACCGCCGTACGGAGACGAGGCAACGAGCGGCCGCGGCCAGGTTTGGCCGGTGCCTCCTGAATTAGCGCCTGCCAATATTTTACAATTATTCCCAGGGACGCCATACAGTAAAAGGGGGCTCGCTGTACAGGTGTCGGGCACGCTGCTGGCGTTTTTATTAATAAACCCAAAAGTTTGATCTGCTTTTTATTTGCTTTCCCTGGTTAGCCCCACACTCCTTAATAAACCCGAATTTTTAAATAAAAAAATAAATAAAAAATAAGAAAAAAATCATTTTTTTTATAATAAAATGTTTCCATTTCAAACTCATATCCTACTACAGGGGGTCCCCGACTTACGAACGCCCGACCTACGAACAACCCCTACTTACGAACGGGGCGCTGCGGGGACCCTCCGCCATTTTTCGCTCTTTTTCTGCGTCTTTCGGCCGTTCTGCGCATGCGCGGCCATACGGAGCTTCGGAAAATGCCGGAAAATGTCCGTAATTTGCCGCGCATGCGCAGAACGGCAATAGACGGAACATCGGAAATGTCCGGAAATCTCCGTATTTGCCGGTCTGCGCATGCGCGGCCAACTTACGAACATTTCCGACTTCCGTACAGGCGGCCAGTCCCTAACGAGTTCGTAACTCGGGGACCCCCTGTATAGAACTAGTGATGTCATTAATGGGACACTGTTCTTCTCTTTGCAATGCAGGCAGATCATGGCTGGTGGGAGGGCCCCCCCCGCCTCAGTACTCCTCTCCAGAGCCCTCAGCCCTGATGCAGGCAGTGGGAGGAGTTATGCCGATATGAAAATGCCTTGATGCATAGCTCCCAACTGTCCCTGACTTTGCGGGACTGTCCCCGATTTGAAGCAAAAGTCCCGATGTCCCTCTTTCCTCCTCATTTTGATCCGATCTGTATAGTTGTAAATAAAATGCACTTTTTATCTTTCAAAGAGTGTTTCCCGGTGCTAAACCTTTCATCCAAATTGTAAATTGCTGCATTTGTAAATTTTAAAAGCCAATATAAAGGAATAATAGTGGTAAAAAAAAAGAAAAAGAAAAGAAAAAAAAAAAAAAAGCCCTTGTGGGATTTAATTAACTTTTTTTTGGGTTAATTCTTCTTTAAGGGGGTGTGGCAGGGGGGCGTGTCCCATGCCTACATACATTTGCTAGTAGGTGTCCCTCATTCCCATCTCAAAATGTTGGGAGGTATGCTTGATGGGTGGGTGTCAGCTTGAAGGAATGGGCGTTCCTAGGCAAGCCTTGATAATGCCCACATGTGATGCTGAGTCTCCATGGATTGAAAGAACTAAAATTCAGTTAATGAAAGGGGAGGGGCCAGAGGGGCGGTCAGGCTGGGAAGGAAAGTGCTAGATCAGTCTTTCTCAACCTTTTCAACACAGAGGAACCCTTGAAATAAGCCTTGCGGTTTCAGGGAACTCCTGCTAAAAATGACCAGATCTACAACTCATGATACATTAGTGTGATGATCAGTACACTTGTAAAACTTTGGGAAGAATTACCCTCTTACGGAAAGCTAAAAAGATCAATGGTGTCAGTGGGAACTTATCTGAGAGGCAGAAATTGCTTATTGCTCAAGGAACCCTTAGCAACATCTGGAGGAAACCTGGATGAGAAATCCTGTGCTAGATGATGCTGGATGTCCTCCAGCTAGGAAACGAGGTGGGCTCTATGTGACTTGCTGCAGCTTCATGGGCACACTGTGAGCAACTCACAGTGTGCAGTGATAACTGCAAATGTTGGATTTTCCATCACTTTTAGCCCACTGACAGTGGTCACCGGGACACAAAAGAGAGGGTGAATCTCCCTAGCGGAGGCACAGAAGGCAATGAAAAAATGTCAAATGTCTAGTAGACCTGGATCGGCCATCATATTATACCCGCGCTACATGCCCGATTAGAGATACTGGGGTGATGAAGCAATAACAACGTCCAAATCTAATTTAGTTAAAAGGAGCGCTGGACCAACGTTCGCAGAGCCCAGCCAGCTTGGCCAGAGCCCAACCAGAGCCCAGTCAACTTGGCCGGAACCCAACCTGCCTTGGACGGAACCCAACCTGCCTTGGCCGGAACCCAACCTGCCTTGGCCGGAACCCAACCTGCCTTGGCCGGGAACCCAACCTGCCTTGGCCGGGAACCCAACCTGCCTTGGCCGGAACCCAACCTGCCTTGGCGGGAACCCAACCTGCCTTGGCCGGGAACCCAACCTGCCTTGGCCGGGAACCCAACCTGCCTTGGCCGGGAACCCAACCTGCCTTGGCCGGGAACCCAACCTGCCTTGGCCGGGAACCCAACCTGCCTTGGCCGGGAACACAATCAGGCGTGGCCGGGAACCCAATCAGGCGTGGCCGGGAACCCAATCAGGCGTGGCCGGGAACCCAATCAGGCGTGGCCGGGAACCCAATCAGGCGTGGCCGGGAACCCAATCAGGCGTGGCCGGGAACCCAATCAGGCGTGGCCGGGAACCCAATCAGGCTTGGCCGGGAACCCAATCAGGCTTGGCCGGGAACCCAATCAGGCTTGGCCGGGAACCCAATCAGGCTTGGCCGGAACCCTAACCAGGCTTGGCCGGAACCCCAACCAGGCTTGGCCGGGAACCCAATCAGGCTTGGCCGGAACCCAATCAGGCTTGGCCGGAACCCAACCAGGCTTGGCCGGAACCCAACCAGGCTTGCCAGGAACCCAACCAGGCTGTCAAATCCCAAACATCACAAAGGGTTTGATATTTGGGTTCTGGCCAAGTTAGCTGTGAAAGGTCCTCCAGGCAGCTGTCTATAGCACAGGAGCCTCTGTGAGGTTCTTAAAACAATGTGATAGAAGAAAAGAGAAGAGAGCACCACTCCAAAAAACACTGTCTCTGCTAGGTTTTCTCTGAACCGAGGACTGGAAGCAGTAACAATTACTGCATCTCTTCTTGGACATACTAATGCTAGTCATCTAGAACCAGGCCATTTGCATCGCAAAGCCCTGATGAAGGGGGAACCAGAAAGTGTTGGTTTCTTTTAGCACACACAACAACCAATAAAGCATATCTGGTCAATCATCTTTGCAGTGGGGTTTTCTTCCTCATTCTTCTATCACAGCAATAAAAACCTAATTCATCCTCAAGACTTCCTACAGACACATTGTAAAAAGCAGGCATAGCCTCGAAATGTAATGAGCAGATACAAAGTACACACAAGCAAATCATGTAAAACATTAACACACATGGGGTGGTGGGGTTTCGGGGTGGTATTTTTTTTTTCACATGTACATCTAAGAAAATATGAAAAAGACTCAATTGTCCACATTTGGCGATTTATACATGACATAGTCATTTAATGATCATCATTTTAGAAAATCTGCAACCACTTTCTGAAAAACTTCTTATGGGATCTTCAAGCTTCAAGTGCCTCCAAGTGCCAGGCAAGCAGGTCTGAACCAAGAAAATTTATATTATATATATATATGATATATAAATATATATATATATTATATCCCCAAATGTCATAGAAGCATACCTATTTTTACTGCGTTAAAGCCTATCTTCCAATCATTTGTAATGCAAAAAGCAACACCACCACCTCTCATTGTCCTACAGAACATCTGGTGTAGGGTATTGATGACTGTGTAATCTCAATAGGATCTCACCTGTCCTTCCAGATGTCACCTGTTACTCCATACTGCTACAGGCTATGAATTCCATTGACCTCCTGTTTTAGACTTCACGACAATAGATGTAGTTGTACACCCGGCCTAAACCCAACCCCAACCCTAGAGGACCTGGAAATCCCTTTTTGTTTTGGTCATTGCCTGGAGACCTTCTCGGAGTTGGGGGGGGGGGGGGTGAGGTGAAGGGTGCATAGGGCACTACTGTGGAGGGGGGGCAAGAACACTACTGTATAGAGGGCCAGAGGACACTACTGTGGGGGAGGGGTAAAGGATAATACTGTGTGTAGGGGGGCAGAGGACACTATTGTGGAGGGGAGGTGATGTGAAGGGGGCAGAGGGCACTACAGTGGGGGTGAGATAATATGAAGGGGGGCAGAGGACACTGCTTTGTGGGACAGGGGTGATGTAAAGGGCGCAGAGGACACTGCTATGGGGGGGGCAGAGGACACTTCAGGGGGGATGGGGGGGCAAAGGACACTACAATGGGGGTGAGATAATGTGAAGGGGGGCAGAGGACACTGCTTTGTGGAACAGGGGTGATGTAAGGGGGGGGGGGCAGAGGACACTACTATGAGTGGGGGGGGGGTGATGTGGAGGGTGCAAAGGCAAAAAACACTACTGTGGGGGGGCGAGGACACTACTGTATAAAGGGGCAGAGAACACTACTGTGGGGGGAGGGGTAAAGGATACTACTGTGTGTAGGGGGGCAGAGGACACTATTGTGGAGGGGCAGAGGACACTACAGTGGGGGTGAGATAATGTGAAGGGGGCAGAGGACACTGCTTTGTGGGACAGGGGTGATGTAAGGGGGGCAGAGGACACTACTATGAGTGGGGGGGGGGGGTGATGTGGAGGGTGCAAAGGCAAAAAAACACTACTGTGGGGGGGCGAGGACACTACTGTATAAAGGGGCAGAGAACACTACTGTGGGGGGAGGGGTAAAGGATACTACTGTGTGTAGGGGGGCAGAGGACACTATTGTGGAGGGGCAGAGGACACTACAGTGGGGGTGAGATGATGTGAAGGGGGCAGAGGACACTGCTTTGTGGGACAGGGGTGATGTAAAGGGTGCAGAGGACACTGCTATGGGGGGGGGGGGGCAGAGGGCACTACTGTGGAGGGGGGGCAAGAACACTACTGTATAGAGGGGCAGAGGACACTACTGTGGGGGACTGGTAAAGGATACTACTGTGTGTAGGGGGGCAGAGGACACTATTGTGGAGGGGAGGTGATGTGAAGGGGGGCAGAGGACACTGCTTTGTGGGACAGGGGTGATGTAAGGGGGGGCAGAGGACACTGCTTTGTGGGACAGGGTTGATGTAAAGGGCGCAGAGGACACTGCTATGGGGGGGCAGAGGACACTTCAGGGGGGATGGGGGGGGCAAAGGACACTACAATGGGGGTGAGATAATGTGAAGGGGGGCAGAGGACACTGCTTTGTGGGACAGGGGTGATGTAAGGGGGGGGGCAGAGGACACTACTATGAGTGGGGGGGGGGGGGGGTGATGTGGAGGGTGCAAAGGCAAAAAAAACAACGGTGGGGGGGCGAGGACACTACTGTATAAAGGGGCAGAGAACACTACTGTGGGGGGAGGGGTAAAGGATACTACTGTGTGTAGGGGGGCAGAGGACACTATTGTGGAGGGGCAGAGGACACTACAGTGGGGGTGAGATAATGTGAAGGGGGCAGAGGACACTACTATGAGTGGGGGGGGGGGGGGGGGGGTGATGTGGAGGGTGCAAAGGCAAAAAAACACTACTGTGGGGGGGCGAGGACACTACTGTATAAAGGGGCAGAGAACACTACTGTGGGGGAGGGGTAAAGGATACTACTGTGTGTAGGGGGGCAGAGGACACTATTGTGGAGGGGCAGAGGACACTACAGTGGGGGTGAGATAATGTGAAGGGGGCAGAGGACACTGCTTTGTGGGACAGGGGTGATGTAAAGGGTGCAGAGGACACTGCTATGGGGGGGGGGGCAGAGGGCACTACTGTGGAGGGGGGGCAAGAACACTACTGTATAGAGGGGCAGAGGACACTACTGTGGGGGACTGGTAAAGGATACTACTGTGTGTAGGGGGGCAGAGGACACTATTGTGGAGGGGAGGTGATGTGAAGAGGGGCAGAGGACACTGCTTTGTGGGACAGGGGTGATGTAAGGGGGGGGGGGGCAGGGGTGAAAGAGGGGGGGGGGGGCAGAGGACACTACTGTATAGATAGGCAGAGGATACTACTGTGGGGGAGGGGCAAAGGATGCAACTGTGTGTAGGAGGGGGGGCAGAGAACACTATTGTGGGGATTAAGGGGGGGGGCACAGGACACTACAGTGGGAGGTGATGCGAAGGGGGGCAGAGGACACTACTGTAACACTCTGTGTCCTTCATGATGTCTTTTTAATGGGGGCTTGGTAGATACTTTTTTTTTCTTAGAACAACCCCACCAACTGCCCACCCCTCCCGGAAGGGGATCTTTGACTTCCTTCGTGTTGTCCAGGTAGAACTCAACATTTGAAAGGTTACCTAAAAGGTCATTGTATGCTGTAGCATAACGAATCCCACTAAAAACACTGAACATACTTTTGCCCATATACCCTGTTTCCCCGAAAATAAGACCTAGTGTGATTGTCGGTGATGGCTGCAATATAAGCCTACCCCCCAAATAAGCCCTAGTTAAAGTTCTTGTAGGTCTTTTTTTTAGGGTAGGGCTTCTTTTTGGGGAAACCGGGTAGGGCTTATTTGGGGGGTAAGGCTTATATTGCAGTCATTACCGACAATCACGCTAGGTCTTTTTTTCAGGGAAACAGGGTAGTAGGTGTGATGGTTGAGTGTCTCCAACCTTCCTGTGTCCTCTTGGAGATCTACAGTATAGACAACTAGTCAGTCCACTCTATACGAGATCTGACTGCCACTTTGTCATATAAAAGGTAAACGAATCCCATGTTCTTAAATACGTTGTAAAGACCTTTGAGAAAACCCAAAAGAAAAACAGATTTGTTCTTTCACTCAAAAGACTAATGGATTGAACAAAACATTTTGTAAGAATCCAATCCTAGGTTGGACTTGATGGACTTGATGGACTTTTTTCAACCTCACCCATTATGTAAATCCTTGCCTTAGGAACAGCCACAAATGCCAGGCGACACCGAAAAAGTCGAATTTTTACATCATCTTGACCATAAATTTCCATTCAATCATATTCCGTGCCCCGCCTAAAACTCTCATCCGTGCCAATGCTGTCAAAATTCAAATTCTCCACATTTTCCGACAAGTTCCAACAAAAACATTCAAATTTTCCTGATCGCCCATATTATACGAAGATTAACACTGCGTCCTTTAGATGGGTCGTAATAACCCAGAACTATTCCTTTAATACCGGAATTTGCGCTTGGGAACAGAGAACATAAAAAAAAAAAAAAAAAAAAAAGTTTATTTTTCTTGGAAATGGGTTCGGAAAAATTGGGTACTTTGCAAACTCTTGCCATGTTGGAAGGACTTTTATTACAGCGATGATAATTCAAACAGACCCGTCAGCAGTTTTGGCGCGGTGTTCGTCTGGCAATGTAAGACAGATGTCGGAAAAAAAATAAGTTTTTAGTATGTTTGGAGGCCACACGCCATTCTCCGCTAACAACGAGCGATTAAAGCACAACTCCACCCTTCTGGGAAAAAAAAAAATATATAAAATTTTTAGACATGTGCACAACAAAAAAATTTGTTTATTTTCGTTTCCGTTGATTCGTAACGATTCGTAAAATTCGTAAGTCGTCGGTGTTCGTATTCGTAACGATTCGTATTTTCGTAAGAGTTATTTTTTCATTGATTCGTTTTTCCGTTAGTTTAAATTTTCGTTTATTCGAAATTCGGACGCATTCGTATTTATTCGTAGATTCGTGATCGGAGCATAATTCATAATTTTATGTAATGTGTATTTTAAGAGACACGGAAAATCCAGAATCGTTAAATCCATTCGAAGCACGTTAAGCAGCGCCATTTAAGAGACACGGAAAATTACGAATCGAAAAAAAAAGTTACGAATGTACGAATTTTTTCGTTCAATCCATTCGAGGCACGTTAAGCAGCGCCATTGTAGGAGACACGGAAAATTACAAATCGAAAAAAAAAAAAGTTACGAATGTACGAATTTTTTCGTTCAATCCATTCGAGGCACGTTAAGCAGCGCCATTGTAAGAAAATTAGACACGGAAAATTACAAAATCGGAAAAAAAAAAAAATAAAAAAAAGTTACGAATGTACAAATTTTTTTTTCGTTCAATCCATTCGAGGCACGTTAAGCAGCGCCATTGTAAGAGACACGGAAAATTACGAATCGAAAAAAAAAAGTTACGAATGTACAAATGTTTTCGTTCAATCCATTCGAAGCACGTTAAGCAGCGCCATTATAAGGGACACGGAAAATTACCAATTCAACAAAAAAAAAAAAAAAAGTTACGAATGTACGAATTTTTTCGTTCATTTTGATTTTCGTTGTTCCCGTTTTTCGTTTTTCGGATTTTTCTTCTTTCGTAGATTCGTTGTTTTTTCTAATTAGTTTTTTTCGGATTTTCGTTGTTTTCGGATTCGTTCGATTCGAACGATTCGTTAAAATTTTTAGCGAATCGTTCGTTCATTCGTACGATAACGAATGAACGAAAATAACGAAAAACGAGGTTGGGAGGTTGAGCTGTCACTAGTCATGTGCGATTCGTCTTGTAGAGATTTGTTTTTCAGGTGAAAATTTCATTTTTCGAGGATTCAGATTTATCCGAATTTCCAAATGGATATAGAAACCAATGGCAACAAATCAGAAAAAAAATAAAAAGTTATAACAAAAAAATAATGGAGTGCATTAGTTTATCCAGATGATGTCATTAGCTTGATAACGATACGAAATCAGTGTGAATAGCTGTGGTTGTCAAGGTAGCGAGCGGACGCCTGGTCAAATGACCCCCGAGAGCTTTTTTGGCACTAGCATAGACCAATCAAAGATGGTCTCTAGGCGATAAACCTGACAAAAGGGATATCCAGGTCCACCGGGGTGGGGGCTAGACATTAGGTGTACAAATAATGATACGTATCATTATTTTGGTGTGTTGGCTTTGTGAATTGAGCCTTGGATTTCCACCTGGTTATATCAATCCCTTGTGGAAGAGCATCGTTAAGTGATAAAACGTAAACTTTTTAAGAAGAGAAATTCAGGTCCTCCAGGGTGGGGGTTGGGCTGAAGGTGGACGACTGCATCTTCTAACAAAAAGTGATTGTTACGAAGCTTAGAAAAACAGGAGGCCATTGGAATTTATGGCCTGTAGCACTATGGTGAGAGCTCATCGAGATTACGGCCATCAATACCCTACACCAGATGTTCAGCAGGACAATAAGGCTTGGAAAGAAGAAAGAAATGGCTGCACATCCAGAATTTCGGATTGACTTTTATTATGTTTCACAAAGATAACACCAAAGACACCAAACTGTGGTTAAGTAGACGTGTTTCACACATACATCTTGTGCTTAATCATTACCAAGTCCATGTGTGAAACGCGTCTACACAACCACAGTTTGGTGTCTTTGTGAAACATAATATAAGGCAAAGCCACCAAAATGTGGTTGTGTAGATGCGTTTCACACATGCACATGGTAATGATTAAGCACAAGATGTATGTGTGAAACGCGTCTACGTGACCACAGTTTGGTGTCTTTGGTGTTATCTTTGCCTTTTATTATGTTTCACAAAGATAACACCAAAGACACCAAACTGTGGTTAAGTAGACGTGTTTCACACATACATCTTGTGCTTAATCATTACCAAGTCCATGTGTGAAACGCGTCTACACAACCACAGTTTGGTGTCTTTGCCTTTTATATTATGTTTCACAAAGATAACACCAAAGACACCAAACTGTGGTTAAGTAGACATGTTTCACACATACATCTTGTGCTTAATCATTACCAAGTCCATCTGTGAAACGCATCTACACAACCACAGTTTGGTGTCTTTGCCTTTTATTATGTTGTTTCACAAAGATAACACCAAAGACACCAAACTGTGGTCACGTAGATGCGTTTCACACATACATCTTGTGCTTAATCATTACCAAGTCCATGTGTGAAACATATCTACACAACCACAGTTTGGTGTCTTTGCCTTTTATTATGTTTCACAAAGATAACACCAAAGACACCAAACTGTGGTTAAGGAGACGCGTTTCACACATACATCTTGTGCTTAATCATTACCAAGTCCATGTGTGAAACATATCTACACAACCACAGTTTGGTGTCTTTGCCTTTTATTATGTTTCACAAAGATAACACCTAAGACACCAAACTGTGGTTAAGTAGACGTGTTTCACACATACATCTTGTGCTTAATCATTACCAAGTCCATCTGTGAAACGCGTCTACGCAACCACAGTTTGGTGTCTTTGGTGTTATCTTTGTGAAACATAATAAAAAGCAATCGGAAGTTCTGGATCTGTAGCCATTTCTTTCTTCTTTCCAAGTTCTTTCCAAGTGGCCCACAGTGGCGGGCCGGGGCTAGCCCTCTGCTAGATACTCCAATCAGCCTCATCTCTATACACCTGGAGCAGCGGTTCTCTTCTTGTAGGACAATAAGGCTGGTGATATCAATCTCCTACGGAAGAGCATCATAAGTGATAAAATGTGGACTTTTTAGGAGAAATTCAGGTCCTCCAAAAAGGTGGGGGTTGGGCTGAATGTGCCCAACTGCATCCTGTAACAAAAAGTTATGGCCGTGAAGTCCAAAAAAAACGGGAGACCGGTGGAATTCATGCCCTGTAGCTCTATGCTGAGATCCCATTGACATTTTGGCTATCAATACCCTACATGAGAGGTTCAGGAGGACAATAAGGCTTGGAAAGAAGAAAGAAATGGCTGCACATCCAGAAGTTCCGATTGACTTTTATTATGTTTCACAAAGATAAAACCAAAGACACCAAACTGGGGTCACGTAGACGCGTTTCACACATACATGTTGTGCTTAATCATTACCAAGTCCATGTGTGAAACCCGTCTACACAACCAGAGTTTGGTGTCTTTGTGAAACATAATATAAGGCAAAGCCACCAAACTGTGGTTGTGTAGACGCGTTTCACACATGGACTTGGTAATGATTAAGCACAAGATGTATGTGTGAAACGCGTCTAGGTGACCACAGTTTGGTGTTACCTTTGTGAAACATAATAAAAGGCAAATCAGAAGTTCTGGATCTGCAGCCATTTCTTTCTTCTTTCCAAGTTGCCCACAGAGGCGGGCCGGGGCTAGCCCTCTGCAAGATACTCCAATCAGCCTCATCTCTATACACCTGGACAAGCGGTTCTTTTTCTTGTAGGACAATAAGGCTGGTGATATCAATCTCCTATGGAAGAGCATCATAAGTGATAAAATGTGGACTTTTTAGGAGAAATTCAGGTCCTCCGAGGTTGGGGGTTGGGCTGAATGTGCCCAACTGCATCCTGTAACAAAAAGCTATTGCTGTGAAGTCCAAAAACAGGAGGCCATTGAGAATTTTGGTTATCAATACCCTACACCAGATGTTCAGGAGGACAATAAGGCTGGTTGTACAAAAGTCCATTGGCAGATCAACTCCTGTCCTGCCCATACATGGATCTAAATTTGGCCAGTCCCTGCTGAACCAGCCGAATTTTCATTCATGTGTGGGTTGCACACATGGGCGTCCGCAGGTAGGGGCAAGGGGGGGGGGGGGTCAAGTGCCCCCCCTGGAATCAGGGATCGGATCTTAAATTGAGCACCCGCCAGTGGCACCTGCTTGCCCTTCCTTTCTCCTGTCAGGGAGAAGAGACGGCGGCTCTCACCAGGTTCCCCGCCCAGCTTTCTGCCCACATAGTTTCTTCCATATTGGCCACAACTGAGGGCCAATGAAAGGAGACTAGGAGAGGAGAGCATCATCTAGTCCCAAAGATTGGCGGCCCCATTTTCCACAGGGAGGAGGCTACAGCTCGATCAAGAGAGAGACTGCAGCCTGGAAAAAAAGATGATGGGAGAGAGCGCTACAGGACAAAGAACGAGGAGTGTGCTGGGCAGAAGCCAGAGAGAGCCACGCTGCCCAGCGCCACCAGAGAGAGACACGCTGCCCAGCACCACCAGAGAGAGAGAGAGAGAGAGAGAGAGAGACACGCTGCCCAGTGCCACCAGAGTGAGAGACACGCTGCCCAGCGCCACCAGAGTGAGAGAGAGAGAGACACGCTGCCCAGCGCCACCAGAGAGAGAGAGAGAGAGAGAGAGAGAGAGAGAGAGAGAGAGAGAGATGAGGAGAGAGAGAGAGAGAGAGACACGCTGCCCAGCGCCACCAGAGAGAGAGACACGCTGCCCAGCGCCACCAGAGTGAGAGACACGCTGCCCAGGGCCACCAGAGAGAGAGACACGCTGCCCAGCGCCACCAGAGAGAGAGCCACGCTGCCCAGCGCCACCAGAGAGACAGAGACACGCTGCCCAGCGCCACCAGAGAGAGAGAGCCACGCTGCCCAGCGCCACCAGAGAGAGAGAGCCACGCTGCCCAGCGCCACCAGAGAGAGAGAGCCACGCTGCCCAGCGCCACCAGAGAGAGAGAGCCACGCTGCCCAGCGCCACCAGAGAGAGAGAGCCACGCTGCCCAGCGCCACCAGAGAGAGAGAGCCACGCTGCCCAGCGCCACCAGAGAGAGCCACGCTGCCCAGCGCCACCAGAGAGAGAGCCACGCTGCCCAGCGCCACCAGAGAGAGAAAGACTGAGCCACTACCAGGGTACAGACATGCCACACTACTGACCAGAGTCGCCCCCCGGGGGAACCCAGAGTGAGCGATCGTCCTGCTGGAGGGATCACTGCTGTAGTTTCCCTGGGTCTGGTAAGAGGGCCTGTTGGCCATTATCCATTACCTATCCTAGGGACTGTACTACGCCTGCAGTCTCTGACCATGATAATGTGATAATGACATTTTCGAAAAGGGGAGGTGCATGGGTGACCCTAAAATGATGCCCCCCCCCCCTGAAAAAAAGTTCTGCGGACGCCCATGGTTGTACAGAAGCTGATCTATCGATTGACTTTTGTACCACCAGCCTTATTGTCCTACTGAACATCTGGTGTAGAGTTGAGCGGTAGAGATATTCTTCTTGGTTTGCAAGTGGTTGGAAGGAAACTTTATGGGGTTCAGCCTGACGTCTCGATTATACCCAGGTAGGTTTTAAGGACGCCCCAAGAAATGGATCCCGGGGCAAACACAGGCCAAAGGCATTGCGCTTGCCGGCGTCCTGAGGGATAAGTGTCAGTGACTGCGAGATGCGGTAACCTTGCCAGTTCAGCCCGTCCTGAAGGACAATAGACTTGGGAAAGCTGATCAGGGCTTGACGAGGATTGAAAGGGTTCCAATACTTTTTTTTTTTTTTGAGTGCAGATTAAAAAGGAGATCCGAGCCACTGAATACACAGGTATGAAACCAACAACGACGGACTGCAAGGGGACTGTTCTACCGAAAATGATGGGTAGGATTCCCATTGTAAACAAACATGTGATGATCTGAGATTCACACAGATCAAGATAGAGAAAAAAAAATAAATAAATAATAATAAAAAAAAAAATCGACCTACGAAAGTGAATTTTTCCACAGGGCGAACAATTTTGTGTGTATTATTTTCACCGTAAGACAGGGGTCTCCAAACTTTCTACACAGAGGGCCAGTTAATTAACCTTTCAGAACTTTAGGAAGGGCTGGACGGTGGCCATTAGGAATCGGAAATATCCTGGCATCGGTAACAATGCCCTATCATTGGTGTCACTGGAAGAAATAGTGCCCCATCATTGGTGTCACTGGGAGGAATAGTGCCCCATCATTGGTGTCACTGGGAGGAATAGTGCCCCATCATTGGTGTCACTGGGAGGAATAGTGCCCCATCATTGGTGTCACTGGGAGGAATAGTGCCCCATCATTGGTGTCACTGGGAGGAATAGTGCCCCATCATTGGTGTCACTGGGAGGAATAGTGCCCCATCATTGGTGTCACTGATAGGAATAGTGCCCCATCATTGGTGTCACTGATAGGAATAGTGCCCTATCGTTGGTGTCAGTGGGAGGAATAGTGCCCCATCATTGGTGTCACTGGGAGGAATAGTGCCCCATCATTGGTGTCACTGATAGGAATAGTGCCCCATCATTGGTGTCACTGATAGGAATAGTGCCCTATCGTTGGTGTCAGTGGGAGGAGGAATAGTGCCACAAGGGCCTGATAAAAGGCAAGCAAAGGGACACATCCGGTCTGGGGCCGCAGTTTGGAGACCACGGCTCTAAGACAAATCAACTAACATTTGGAGGGTATAGTTATGACACCGACAACTTTCCTGTACATACAACCATTGCTTCAATACTTTTCACACCGTATCCATAAAATTCTCGAAAGGAGCCATTCAGGTGTACAGATTGACCACAAGACATGCTCCGGTGGAGATCGGGGGAGGAGATCGGGGGAGGAGATCGGGGGAGGAGATCGGGGGAGGAGATCGGGGGAGGAGATCTCTGGAGAAGATTTCGGGAGGAGATCTCTGGTGGAGATTTCGGGAGGAGATCTCGGGTGGAGATCTGGGGGAGGAGAATCTCCCCTGCCCGAGATTTCCTCCGCCAGAGATCTTCATTCTCTCTCCACGGGAGCATCGACGGAGATCTCGGAGATTCGGGAGGAGATCGGACGATAAACAAGGCGTCGGGGACGAACGGGAGGGACGACGACGAAAGAGGAGATGGAGGGGGGGAGGAGATCTTCCCCCAGAAGGGGATCTGTCCCCACCCAGTCTCCACGGAGAGACCGGGAGGGAGATCTCGCGCTCCCGCGAGTGGGGGGAAATGAGTTCTCTGCCTGACCCGAGGAGATGACTCTTTCTCTGCGCTTCCCCAGGGTCAGCAGAGAGTCTCCGGCTCCCCAGAGTCTCCACCAGGAGAATCTCCACCTCCCCAGATCGTCCACCAGAGATCTCGCGGACGTCCCGAGATCATCTGGTGGGGTCACCGCAGAGATCTCCTGGCCAGGATCTCTCCACCAGGGGGAGGGGAGGGATCCTCAAGAGAGAAGAGCTCGGGGGAGAGAGATCTCTGGTGGAGATCTCTGGTGGAGATCTGGGGAGGGAGATCTCTGGTGGAGATCTGGGGAGGGGAGATCTCTTCTCTGGTGGAGATCTCGGGGGAGGGAGATCTCTGGTGGAGATATGGGGAGGGAGATCTCTGGTGGAGATCTGGGGAGGGAGATCTCTGGTGGAGATCTGGGGAGGGAGATCTCTGGTGGAGATCTGGGGAGGGAGATCTCTGGTGGAGATCTGGGGAGGGAGATCTCTGGTGGAGATCTGGGGAGGGAGATCTCTGGTGGAGATCTGGGGAGGGAGATCTCTGGTGGAGATCGGGGGAGGGAGATCTCTGGTGGAGATCTGGGGAGGAGATCTGGGGAGGAGATCTCTGGTGGAGATCTGGGGTGGAGATCTCTGGTGGAGATCTCTGGAGAAGATCGGGGGAGGAGATCTCTGGTGGAGATCTGGGGAGGAGATCTGGGGAGGGAGATCTCTGGTGGAGATCTGGGGAGGGAGATCTCTGGTGGAGATCTGGGGAGGGAGATCTCTGGTGGAGATCTGGGGAGGGAGATCTCTGGTGGAGATCTGGGGAGGGAGATCTCTGGTGGAGATCTGGGGAGGGAGATCTCTGGTGGAGATCTGGGGAGGGAGATCTCTGGTGGAGATCTGGGGAGGGAGATCTCTGGTGGAGATCTGGGGAGGGAGATCTCTGGTGGAGATCTGGGGAGGGAGATCTCGGGTGGCGATCTGGGGAGGGAGATCTCTGGTGGAGATCTGGGTAGGGAGATCTCTGGTGGAGATCTGGGGTGGAGATCTCTGGTGGAGATCTGGGGTGGAGATCTCTGGTGGAGATCTCTGGAGAAGATCGGGGGAGGAGATCTCTGGTGGAGATCTGGGGAGGAGATCTGGGGAGGGAGATCTCTGGTGGAGATCTGGGGAGGGAGATCTCTGGTGGAGATCTGGGGAGGGAGATCTCTGGTGGAGATCTGGGGAGGGAGATCTCTGGTGGAGATCTGGGGAGGGAGATCTCTGGTGGAGATCTGGGGAGGGAGATCTCTGGTGGAGATCTGGGGAGGGAGATCTCTGGTGGAGATCTGGGGAGGGAGATCTCTGGTGGAGATCTGGGGAGGGAGATCTCTGGTGGAGATCTGGGGTGGAGATCTCGGGTGGAGATCTGGGGAGGGAGATCTCTGGTGGAGATCTGGGGTGGAGATCTCTGGTGGAGATCTGGGGAGGAGATCTGGGGAGGGAGATCTCTGGTGGAGATCTGGGGAGGGAGATCTCGGGTGGAGATCTGGGGAGGGAGATCTCTGGTGGAGATCTGGGGAGGGAGATCTCTGGTGGAGATCTGGGGAGGGAGATCTCTGGTGGAGATCTGGGGAGGGAGATCTCTGGTGGAGATCTGGGGAGGGAGATCTCTGGTGGAGATCTGGGGTGGAGATCTCTGGAGGAGATCTGGGGGAGGAGATCTGGGGGAGGAGATCTGGGGGAGGAGATCTGGGGGAGGAGATCTGGGGAGGAGTCCACCAAGGGCCCTCCTTGTGCTAATAGGAGCTAAAAGCAATAATGGGAATCCTGCATCTCCTGGTGGAGATCTGGGGGAGGAGATCTCTGGTGGAGATCTGGGGAGGAGATCTCTGGTGGAGATCTGGGGAGGAGATCACTGGAGGAGATCTCTGGTGGAGATCTGGGGAGGGAGATCTCGGGTGGAGATCTGGGGAGGGAGATCTCTGGTGGAGATCTGGGGTGGGAGATCTCTGGTGGAGATCTGGGGGAGGAGATCTGGGGGAGGAGATCTGGGGGAGGAGATCTGGGGGAGGAGATCTGGGGGAGGAGATCTGGGGGAGGAGATCTGGGGGAGGAGATCTGGGGAGGAGTCCACCAAGGGCCCTCCTTGTGCTAATAGGAGCTAAAAGCAATAATGGGAATCCTGCATCTCCTGGTGGAGATCTGGGGAGGAGATCTCTGGTGGAGATCTGGGGAGGAGATCTCTGGTGGAGATCTGGGGAGGAGATCTCTGGAGGAGATCTGGGGAGGAGATCTCTGGTGGAGATCTGGGGAGGAGATCTCTGGTGGAGATCTGGGGAGGAGATCTCTGGAGGAGATCTGGGGAGGGAGATCTCTGGTGGAGATCTGGGGAGGGAGATCTCGGGTGGAGATCTGGGGAGGGAGATCTCTGGTGGAGATCTGGGGAGGGAGATCTCGGGTGGAGATCTGGGGAGGGAGATCTGGGGAGGGAGATCTCGGGTGGAGATCTGGGGAGGGAGATCTCTGGTGGAGATCTGGGGAGGGAGATCTCTGGTGGAGATCTGGGGAGGGAGATCTCTGGTGGAGATCTGGGGAGGGAGATCTCTGGTGGAGATCTGGGGTGGAGATCTGGGGGAGGAGATCTGGGGGAGGAGATCTGGGGGAGGAGATCTGGGGGAGGAGATCTGGGGGAGGAGATCTGGGGGAGGAGTCCACCAAGGGCCCTCCTTGTGCTAATAGGAGCTAAAAGCAATAATGGGAATCCTGCATGGAATTACGGGACGGGTGTGGGAAATCATAATTAAAATGAAAAAAGGCTAAATTATATTTCTGTAATTATTTCTGACACTTACAGGTCTTGTCCCTCCCCCAACCTCTGATTGGACAGTAAAAGAAAAAAAAAAAAAAAAAAAAAAAACACAACAGCATCTCTGCTCTCTCCTCCAATCACCATTCTCCTTGTTAGCGTATGAGAACTGCAAGACAAGGCAACCAGTGCTGCTTCAGCCTCCCCCTCTCTGAGCTCAGGCTGTGCAAATGGAGGCTTGGAAGCACTTGCACACCACAGGACGTGACTTCCACCTCCAGTATAGTACAGGAGACACAACACCAACATCTCCCGACCTTGTCATCCTTTCTGCAGGAGCCCCCCTCCCCCCACATGGGCCCACCAGACCACACCCAGAACTGGAATATCAACGCCCGGCGGGTGCGAATCGCACCCATAAAACCGAAGAGAGCCAGCTGGACATTCAGACGCAAAACAGAAAATTAAATATTTACCTAAAGCTGTACAAACAAAGCCAGGTTTACAGGAAGACGACCTCAACAACAACAACACGCATCAGAAAAATC
>CM053038.1:27092444-27214944 GCA_028564925.1 Lithobates sylvaticus
CATATTTCTGTTATATGGAAGTCCTCCTTAGTCGAGGCACTTCCTGTTTAATGGGTGACAACGCACTTTCCCTGCTTCCGGAATGTGCTACCGTGTTGTCACCCTGTCTGGTGACAAACCCCAGGCATGGTCCTATCAGGAAAGCCGCCATAAGAAAGCGCGTATGTAGGCCAGAAGTGAGGCTACAAAAGATCAGTACCACCGGATTAAAAAAAAAAAAAAAAAAAAAAAAACAAAACAAAACAAAACAAAACAAAAAAAAAAAAAAACATAAAACAAATAAAAAATAAAACAAATAAAAAATAAAACAAATAAAAAATAAAACAAATAAAAAATAAAACAAACAAAATACAAAAATAAAACAAAAAAATAAATAAAAAAAAAAGGGGGTGAAAAGTATTTTTTTTCATGACAAAAAGACAATTAAAAGGTTTAGCATTACTTTGGTTTCAATCAAAGCTTCCTATATATAAAAAGTTCAGTACTAGTATTGTCATCGACTTAATAAAGCTTTAAAAGAAAAAACGTTTTTTTTTTTTTTTTCCCCCAGCACCGAGATAACAAGAAACTTTGTAACAGTAAATATTTTCATTGTAAAGGGAGACGGAATATAGAAAGGCAACAATGTATCGTTTAGGGGCTGCTGTGTAACTGGGCGACATTCAAACTAGGTTGGGCTCACGTGTGGAAAGACGGAGGGGGGGGCGTACTTTTTTTTTTTTTTTTTTTTACAGTGTCGGTATTATTTAAATATGTATGCATGAGTATTAACCCCTTAAGTGCTAAGTAGTGACGTAGCGCCCCCCCCCCCACACACACACACACACAAGCACAACACACCTCCCCATGCTTTATCACCGCCGTTATCGAAGGCCAAATCAAGAAGCTGACCCCCTTTTTTTGGGGGGTAGGGGGGGTGAGTAGAGAGTCTCCGGAACGGTCCCCCCCCAAAACGTTTCGTCTAGAGGCTTATTACAAAAAAAAGGGAAGCGCGCTACACCCCAATCGCCCGAAGACCAGACCAAATCCCATTAGAGACAAGATGAGGCCTGGGGATTTAGAGCCCAGGAAATCTCGTTCCCTATTGTGGTGACACCGGAGAGAGCCAGCTCCAACCCCCCCCCCCCCCCCACCCCACCACCACAGCTCCGTCTACCAAAACATTGTTACCCTGATTAGGCCATTGTTACCCTGATTACGACGTCGCAGTCAGCGGTGGCTTATCCCCCCATCATAAAAAAAAAAAAAATATATATATACACAACGGTGAATGACCCCCCCCCCCCCCCCCCAAGAATTAAAAAAGAAAAACAGAACGCAGATTTTGCCTATTCTTACCGGGAACGGGGTGCCCCACAATGCAAGACCACCATCCTTTGTCCATCAACCTGCACCCCCCCCCCCCACACACACACCCAACGTAATTCCGCATGACACCCGTTCCCCCCCCCCCCCCCGTCTCAGCCTGTGACCTTGACGTGACACCCCCACCCCCCCCCTGTCTACTAAATTGCAAGCTCTGTGGTCAAGAAAATATAAAAGTTAAAGGGCGTCAGGTTTGGTGGCGGCGGTGGGAGGAGAGGGATCTACATTATATGTATTAAAAAAGAAAAAAAGAAAAGAAGAGTTAATAAGTCCTTTCCTATAGGGGTGTCTTATCTGCCACCGCAGGAAAATCGAAAAAATGTATTGTGCCGTCACACGGGAGAGCGGGGTACGCCCCGTGGGCCCCCCCCCCCCCAGAACGCGATTAAAAGGGAAACGCGTTTCACGGGTAAGAGGGGAAAAAAAAAAAGGGTGAGAGAGGGGTGGGGGTCCTTTTATAACGATCCAGAAAGCCATCTGCCTGCCAGACCACCGAGAGAGAGAGAAAATAATAATTTAAATCCCCTCCACACAAAGGATCTTCCCTGGCTCACGCCGTGTTTTGGGGGCCATCCAGCGTACGAGGCTGAGCCAATGACAGTATCGGCGAGGAAAAAAAAAAAAAAAAAACGTATGGATGGTCTCCGACAACACGGAGCAGGTGCAATCGTTGAATTTCTCGGAAAAAGGGGAGAGATGGGGAAAGCAAAAAAATAAAAATAAATAAAATAATAAATGAATAAAAATAAAATAAATAATAAAAATAAATATATATATATATATATATATATATATATATATATATATATATATATATATATATATATATATATATATATATATAATATAAAATTTATAAAAAAAAAAAAAAGGACCAAATTTTTTGAATATTTAGCACCCGCTTGAAAAACAATCAAAAAAAAAAAAAAAAATCAACAAGTCCGTAGATGGAGACCAGCCTGGTCGCGTTGCCAGCTGCCACATGCGACGTGTGTGCCCGCCTAAGGGGTTAAAAGAGAGGGTTGTACACAATGCAACTGGGCAGCGCCAGCTTACCTGAAGGTGCGGGCCCAGTCGACGTCCAGGATTCCGAGCATGGGCAAGGGCGGACGGGCTCAGGTTGGAAGGGGTGATGGGGGGGGTTGGTCCACTGACGGCTGAGGCCGGGGCTGTCAAGGGGGCATGCAGGTGATGCCCCCCTCCTTTCGTTAAGAGGTCCACCCAGTACCTGTTGCAAGGCGGGCGCGCTGGCGCAAGGCGGGCGCGCCTCCCTCCTCCAGAAGCCCCCCGCGGGCGCACCCCGGTGCCGCTTGCCAGTCCTCTGCCGCTACGGCGGGCCGGGTGCCGGGCTCGCTCGCTCCTCCAGTAACGACGCCCTCTGGCACATGTGGCGGTGCCCCCCTCCCCACCCCCTTTTTTTTTTGCCTTGCAGAATGCAACACCCGAGAGGAGGGACACAGGATTGGTGGTGGTAGTGGTAGGGGGGGGGGAGGCTTGCAAAGGCTGACACTCTCCTAGGCTCCTGTATGTGTCTGTCTGTCTGTCTCTCCCCTGAATTCCCCCTTCTCCCTCCTTTCTAAGTCTCTGCCAGCCTGCAACTTGCAAACATAATAGTAGGAGTGCCCCATGATGCTCTGGCCCGCCCACTCTTTCAATCAAGCGCCCATTGTTTCCACAGCAACAACCAATGGGGCCCCTGGTTGCCAGAACTGCCCTCTGCCTGCCTGCTTTGATAGGAGCAGCCCCTGCAGCCAATGGGGGGAGCTCTGTGCACACAGTGCAGCCTGGGATGTGTAGTAACCCGCGCCAAGCTGGCCAAAAAAAATGCTGGCTGTCACTCTGGTGCCACCTGCTGGCCGCTTTGGTGCGCTGCACCAGAGAAGGAGCACATGTTCCATTCATCTGCGCTCCATGTTTACAAATACTGATCTAAATTTACCCCAAACCCCCACAAATGATTGTCTTCCTCGGGTTCCTGTTGTTACTTCTGTGTTTATAAAGAGAACAACAACTGATACATATTGGGGGAGATTTACTAAAACTGGAGCACACAGAATCTGCTGCAGCTGTGCATGGTAGCCAATCAGCTTCTAGGTTTTAAAGCTTAATTGAGCAAGCTGGAGTTGGGAGCTGATTGGTTACTATGCACAGCTGCGCCAGATTCTGTGTGCACCAGATTTAGTAAATCTCCTACATTGAGAGTTTTTTTATTTTATACGTAGCCATTTTATTGTCCAGCTATCTATCTATCTATCTGAGATGATCAACGTATGCTCGACATACGCCTAACATGCAACCAAGCAATACTCAACGTGCGCTCAACATTCGCTCAACATGCACACAACCCAACCAATACTCAACGTACGCTCAACATTCGCTCAACATGCACCAAACCCAACCAATACTCAACGTGCGCTCAACATTCGCTCAACATGCACCAAACCCAACCAATACTCAACGTGCGCTCAACATTCGCTCAACATGCACCAAACCCAACCAATACTCAACGTACGCTCAACATTCGCTCAACATGCACCAAACCAATACTCAACGTATGCTCAACATACACCTAACATTCACCCAACCAATACTCAACGTACGCTCAACATTCGCTCAACATGCACCAAACCCAACCAATACTCAACGTGCGCTCAACATTCGCTCAACATGCACCAAACCCAACCAATACTCAACGTGCGCTCAACATTCGCTCAACATGCACCCAACCCAACCAATACTCAACGTATGCTCAACATACACCTAACATTCACCCAACCAATACTCAACGTATGCTCAACATACACCTAACATTCACCCAACCAATACGCAACGTGCGCTCAACATTCGCTCAACATGCACCCAAACCCAACCAATACTCAACGTGCGCCCAAACCTCAACATGCACCAAATCCAACCAATACTCAGCGTGCGCTCAACATTCGCTCAACATGCACCAAACCCAACCAATACTCAATGTGCGCTCAACATTCGCTCAACATGCACCCAACCCAACCAATACTCAACGTATGCTCAACATACACCTAACACGCACCCAACCAATACTCAACGTGCGCTCAACATTCGCTCAACATGCACCAAATCCAACCAATATTCAACGTGCGCTCAACATTCGCTCAACATGCACCAAACCCAACCAATACTCAACGTATGCTCAACATACGCCTAACATGCACCCAACCAATACCCAACGTGCGCTCAACATTCGCTCAACATGCACCAAACCCAACCAATACTCAACGTGCGTTCAACATTCGCTCAACATGCACCCAACCCAACCAATACTCAACATATGCTCAATATACGCCTAACATGCACCCAAGCAATACTCAACGTGCGCTCAACATCCGCTCAACATGCACCAAACCCAACCAATACTCAACGTGCGCTCAACATTTGCTCAACATACACCTAACATGCACCCAACCAATACTCAACGTGCGCTCAACATTTGCTCAACATACACCTAACATGCACCCAAGCAATACTCAACGTGCGCTCAACATTCGCTCAACATGCACCCAACCCAACCAATACTCAACGTATGCTCAATATACGCCTAACATGCACCCAACCAATACTCAACGTGCGCTCAACATTCGCTCAAGCTGCACCCAACCCAACCAATACTCAACGTATGCTCAACATACACCTAACATGCACCCAACCAATACTCAACGTGCGCTCAACATTTGCTCAACATACACCTAACATGCACCCAAGCAATACTCAACGTGCGCTCAACATTCGCTCAACATGCACCCAACCCAACCAATACTCAACGTATGCTCAACATACGCCTAACATGCACCCAACCAATACTCAACGTGCGCTCAACATTCGCTCAAGCTGCACCCAACCAATACTCAACGTATGCTCAACATACACCTAACATGCACATAACGAATACTCAACGAGCGCTCAACATTTGCTCAACATACGCCTAACATGCACCCAACCAATACTCAACGTGCGCTCAACATTCGCTCAACATGCACACAACCCAACCAATACTCAACGTGCGCTCAACATTCGCTCAAGCTGCACCCAACCCAACCAATACTCAACGTGCGCTCAACATTCGCTCAACCAATACTCAACATCCGCTTCACATGCATGCAACCAATACTCAACGTGCATTCAACATTCGCTCAACCTGCACCCAACCCAAGCAATACTCAACGTGCGCTCAACATTCGCTCAACCAATACTCAACATACGCTTAACATGCACGCAACCAATACTCACGTGCATTCAACATTCGCTCAACATGCACCCAACCCAACCAATACTCAACGTGCGCTCAACGTTCTCTCATCATGCACCCAACCCAACCAATACTCAACATTTGCTCAACCAATACTCAACATACACTCAATATGCACCCAACCAATACTCAACACACGCTTAACATGCATGCAACCAATACTCAACGTATGCTTAACATGCACGCAACCAATACGCAACAAGCACTACTCAACATACGTTTAACATGTATGCAACCAATACTCAACATACGCTTAACATGCACGCAACCAATACTCAACGTATGCTCAACATGCACCCAAGCAATACTCAACTTACGCCTACCATGCACCCAAGCAATACGTGCGCTCAACATGCGCTTAACATGCACCCAACCAATACTCAACGTGCGCTTAACATGCACCCAACCAATACTCAACGTGCGCTTAACATGCACCCAACCAATACTCAACATACGCCTAACATGCACCCAACCAATACTCAACATACGCCTAACATGCACCCAACCAATACTCAACATGCACTCAACATACGCATAACATGCACCCAACCAATACTCAACGTGCGCTCAACATGGACCCAAGCAATACTCAACGTGCGCTCAACATGGACCCAAGCAATACTCAGTGTGCACTCAACATACACCTAACATGCACCCAACCAATACTCAACGTGCGCCCACGCAATACTCACCATGCACTCAGCACACGCTCAACATGCACCCAACCAATACTCAATGGGCGCTCAACATACAATCAACATGCACCCAAGCAATTCTCAACATGCACCCAAGCAATACTCGACATGCACTCAACGTGAGCTCAGCATACGCTCAACATGCGCCCAACCTATACTCAACTTGCGCTAAACATCCGCTTAACATGCACTCAACCAATGCTCAAGGTACACTCAACGTTCGCTCAAAGTGTGCTCAACACAAGGAGGCACAAATATTATTTTCTGCCTATGTGCCCAGTTCATACTGAAGCATTGCCTTACAACTCGTGCCAGCACATACCAATGTACTATTCTGCATAAAATACAATCAAAGTTATAAAAAGGAAATTAAAGCAAGCTTTGGATAAACTTAAAACAACATATCGCAGCTAAAGTGCATTATGTGGACCCGACACATCCTCCGGTGTGAATGAGCCCTTAAAGAAAAGATATAAAATTTAAATTTGATCATAACCAAAAGAACAAATATGTCATATTTGCCTTATGGGTTTTTTTTTTAGGCTTGATTATCCTGATAGTACACACGATAAGAAAATTGGATGAAAATTTCGGCAAGAGGAACGATCGGTCGATTATCTGTTTGTTAGTGTAGTGCTTTCGACAGCCAATTCCAACTGTTTATATGGGGGAAAAAAAGAAAAGCGCAAGCTAGAAAATTATCGTAAGTGAACACAATGTCTAATTTTTGTTCAATCAGTAATCGTACAGAAATAATCGAATGGAAAATTAAGCGCATTAACGGAAGCAAAGATTGACCCGGAAGACGGTAGCACGTAGCTACATTTTTCTTTGTCATTCGAGATCCTTCGTACAAGTTAAAATCATTCTTGACTACATCACGATACGAACCTTTGTAGACTATTTTCTCGTAGTGTGTACTAGGCTTAACACACTTCATACCAGGGTGACAATGCTCACTGTATCTGTATGGAACTCTGTAGGATGGAGTCCACCATGTCAGGTGTGTAGTAATAACACGAGAGGCAATATAAAATGCATGCTAAATTGTACATTCATTTATAGCAATCTCTACGTCATCCCACTAACAAGGACAGCTGTGGAGGAGAGAAGGATGGAGGACTTGGATCCAGGAAAAATTAGAAGTTGGAAGGAAAGAGGGATGGCAGGATTTGGGTAGTAGATAGTGTGGAGAGATTTGGGTACCGAATAGGGACAGTTGAGTAGATAGTGTGGAGGGATTTGGGTACCGAAGAGGGACAGTTGAGTAGATAGTGTGGAGGGATTTGGGTACCGAAGAGGGACAGTTGAGTAGATAGTGTGGAGGGATTTGGGTATCGAAGAGGGACAAATGTGGAGGAGAGAGTGGTGTAAGATTTGGGTTCAGAAGAGTGACAGTTTGAAAGGTTGATAGAGAAATGAATTTGGGTCAATGAGAGGGAAAGTTGTGGAGAAGAGGGGGATAGAGATATTTGAGTCAAAAGAAGGACAGTTGAGTAGATAGTGTGGAGGGATTTGGGTACCGAAGAGGGACAGTTGAGTAGATAATGTGGAGAGATTTGGGTCCCAAAGAGGGATAGTTGAGTAGATAGTGTGGAGAGATTTGGGTACTGAAGAGGGACAGTTGAGTAGATAGTGTGGAGGGATTTGGGTACCGAAGAGGGACAGTTAAGTAGATAGTGTGGAGGGATTTGGGTACCGAAGAGGGACAGTTGAGTAGATAGTGTGGAGGGATTTGGGTACCGAAGAGGGACAGTTAAGTAGATAGTTTGGAGGGATTTGGGTATCGAAAAGGGACAAATGTGGAGGAGAGAAGGGTGCCGGATTTGGGTTCAGAAGAGTGACAGTTTGAAAGGTTGATAGAGAAAAGAATTTGGGTCAATTAGAGGGAAAGTTACAGAGAAGAGGGGAATAGAAGAGTCAGAAGAAGGGCGGTTGTTGAGGAGAGAGGGATGGGGAGATTTGGGTCCAGAATAATCACAAATTTGAAGGAAACAGGAGTAGAGGGATTTGTGTCAAAGAGAGGGACAGTTGTGGAGGAGAATGGAATGTAAGTATTTTGATTGAGAAAAGTTGTGGAGGAGAGAAGGATGGGAATATTTAAGGTACAGAAGAAGGTCAATTTTGCAAGAGAACGAGAGTGATTTAAGTCTAGAAGAGAGTCACTAGACAAGAAGAGAAAAATAGAAGGATTTTGGACAAGAACGACATTTGAGGAGAAAAGAGAGATGGGGGGGGGGTCTGGGTCCAGAAGAAGGACGGTTGAGGAGGAGAGGGATGAAGGGATTTGGCTTCAGAAGAGAGACCGTTGAGAAGGAGAGAGGGATGGAAATTTGTGATCCAAAAGGAGGGACAGTTGAGGAAGAAAATGGGATGCAGAATATGGGTCTAGAAGAGGGACAGTTATGGAGGAAAAAGGAGTTGGGAGATTTGGGTCCAGAAGAGGGACAGTTGTGGAGGAGAAAGGCAGGTGGAGGATTTGGGTCCAGAAGAAGGATGGCTGGGGAGGAGAGGGATGGAGGGATTTGGGTTCAGAAGAAAGACAGTTGAGAAGGAGAGAGGGATGAAAGAAATTTGGGTCCAGAAGATGGAGAGTTGTGGAGGAGAATGGGATGGAAGAATTTTGGCTCAGTAGAGAGACAGATGATAAGGAGAAGGAACATTTTGGGCCAAGAAGAAGGACAGTTGTGGAGGAAAGAGGGATGCAGGATATGGGTCTAGAACATTAATGGCGAACCTTGGCACCCCAGATGTTTTGGAACTACATTTCCCATGATACTCATGCACTCTGCATGTTAGTTGAGCATCATGGGAAATGTAGTTCCAAAACATCTGGGGTGCCAAGGTTCACCATCACTGGTCCAGAAGATGGACAGTTATGGCAGAACAAGGGGTGGGGAGATTTGGATACAGAAGAGAGACAGTTTTGGGGGGAGAGGAGGGAGGAAACTGGGTATAGAAGAGGAACCATTTTGGAGGAGAGAGGGTTTGATAGATTTGGGTCCAGCAGAGAGTCAACTGAGAAGTAGAGAGGGATGGAGGAATTTGGGTCCAGAAGAGGGACAGTTTGGAGGAGAGAGGGTTGGATGGATTTGGGTACAGCAGAGAGTCAACTGAGAAGTAGAGAGGGATGGAGGAATTTGGGTCCAGTAGAGGGACAGTTTGGAGGAGAGAGGGTTGGATGGACTTGGGTACAGAAGAGGGAAGTTGAAGAAGAGAAAGGGTTGGATGGATTTGGATCCAAAAGAGAGACAGTTGTGGAGTAGAGAGGGATTGGGGTCCAGAAGAGAGACAGTTGAGGAGAAGAAATGAAGAAGGGATTTGGGTTTAGAAGAGGGACAGTTAAAGAGGAGAGAGGGATGGAGGATTTGGGTCCAGAGGAAGAATAGTTGAGGAGGAGAGAGGAATGGAGAGATTTGGGTTCAGAAGAGTAATGATTATGGAGGAATGGAGAGATTTGGGTTCAGACGAGTAATCAATATGGAGGAATGGAGAGATTTTGGTTCAGAAGAGGGATGGTTATGGAGGAATGAAGGAATTTGGGTTCAGAAGAGTAATCAATATGGAGGAATGGGGAGATTTAGGTTCATAAGAGTAATCAATATGGAGGAATGGGGAGATTTGGGTTCAGAAGAGTAATCAATATGGAGGAATGGAGAGATTTGGGTTCAGAAGAGTAATCATTATGGAGGAATGGAGAGATTTGGGTTCAGAAGAGTAATCAATATGGAGGAATGAGGAGATTTTGATTCAGAAGAGGGATGGGTATGGAGGAATGAAGGCATTTGGGTTCAGAAGAGGGATGGGTATGGAGGAATGAAGGCTTTTGGTGTTTTTAGAAGAGGGATGGGTATGGAGGAATGAAGGCATTTGGGTTCAGAAGAGGGATGGTTATGGAGGAATGGAGAGATTTGGGTTCAGAAGAGTAATCAATATGGAGGAATGGAGAGATTTGGGTTCAGAAGAATAATCAATATGGAGGAATGGAGAGATTTGGGTTCAGAAGAATAATCAATATGGAGGAATGGAGAGATTTGGGTTCAGAAGAGGGATGGTTATGGAGGAATGAAGGAATTTGGGTTCAGAAGAGGGATGGTTATGGAGGAATGGAGAGATTTGGGTTCAGAAGAGGGATGGTTATGGAGGAATGGAGAGATTTGGGTTCAGAAGAGGGATGGGTATGGAGGAATAAAGGAATTTGGGTTCAGAAGAGGGATGGGTATGGAGGAATGAAGGCATTTGGGTTCAGAAGAGGGATGGTTATGGAGGAATGGACAAAATTGGGTACAGAACAGGGACAAGCTGGGAAACAAGAAGATATCATTGGCATACACCTCCTGTTTCTAAAAATCACATCACTATTGCTTAGCTGGATCTTTCTTTGTTCGCGATGAGCCTCTGTTTGTTTCCCACTCCGGATGGCGGCCTTTGTCCTCACCCAGAGATGTTGCTGGAAGGTCGATGCGTTTTGCCTAGATCAGCATCACACAGAGTTCAGAGACGTGGAAACCTAAACACGACAGCCTGACCATGCAGGCCTGGAAATCTCTTCTTCAAAAACACTCCAAGAACTTCAGCAGTGGGATATGAGGGGTTTTCTGGGACCTCCAGGCAACTAGCATTTCCCAAACTGGGGTTCAACAGAAACACCAGATATCATTTTTGCCTAGATTTGGGGAGACTTCCCATCTGTCCCGGTGACACCTAAAACATGAGAGGACTCGTGGATAAAGACCTGACAGAGGGTCTAGCCTCAATAGCTCTCAAATATGCAAATTATATGCTGTTTAAAGTGTACCTGTCTTTAATAATTCACAGTTCCCATGAAGAAATCGGGTACAAGTCATATTAGATAAATTAAAAAAAAAATCCTCTTTCATGATATGAACTGCTCCACCGTCATGTGCTCTCTAAACCTTAGATCAATCGGTTTCTGGCAACCATTGTGGGTGCTTCAAGTCATTAAAGTCCATGAGAGGCAGGATAGGTAAGCAGTTACAGTCTAGCTGTTGAAATAAGATATCAGCCACAGAGAGAGTGCTTTGTTTTCCACCCCAATCTCGCTCATCCATGTCTTTATGGACCTTGCTTTGTGCACTGGTCCAAACCATTTGGTGGAGGGGGGATTATGGTGGGGGGGGGGGGGGGGGGGGGTTGTTTTTCAGGGGTTGGGTTGGCCCCTTAGTTCCAGTGAAGGGAACACTTAAGATGTCGGCATACCCAGACATTTTGGACAATTTCATGCTCCCAACTTTGTGAGAACAGTTTTGGGGACGGACCCTTCCTGTTCCAACATAACTGCACACCAGTGTACAAAGCAAGGTCCATAAAGACATGGATGAGCGAGTTTGGGGTGGAGGAACTTGACTGGCCTCAACCCGATGGAACACCTTTGGAATGAATTAGAGAGGAGACTGTGAGCCAGGGCTTCTCGTTCACATCCATGCCTGACCTCACAAATGCGCTTCTGGAAGAATGGTCAAACATTCCCATAGACACACTCCTAAACCTTGTGGACAACCTTCCAAGAAGAGTTGAAGCTGTTATAGCTGCAAAGGGTGGGCCAACTCAATATTGAACCCTACGGACTAAGACTGGGATGCCATTAAAGTCCATGTGCGTGTAAAGGCAGGTGTCCCAATACTTTTGGCATTATAGTGTGTGTGTGTGTGTGTGTGTATATATATATATATATATATATATATATATATATAACATTTTTGTTCTTGGGTTCAGGAACACTTTTAGATCACATGTCTTAGTTCCCCTTTAAATACAAACAGCCTTTTTATTAAAGAGACGGACATGTTACTGCGTTGTAGAGGTCTGAGGCTTGGCAGTGGTACAGATATAATGACAGTACAGGCTGGTGTCACACAACGGCCAATACCCAATAATCCCAATGTATATAGTCAGCCATGCAGAAGAGGCCAAATCCCCTGTCTGGTCATGTGATGTGTAATGCCCGATCCATATGTAAAAAGCTGGATTAGGAGTACCTGGAACAAGTCTTATTTCCTTCACCAGAGTATTATCTGCTGAAAGGGATCAGACTATGGGTGGGAAAAATTGGAGCTGTGTTTTTTTTTTTTTTTTTTAAAGAAGGGGCTGTGTTTTTTTCTATCTATACTGTGTATGTGTGTGTGTGTGTGTGTGTGTGTGTGTGTGTGTGTGTGTGTGTGTGTGTATATACATACACACACACATATATATATAATACATATTTTACATCTTTACATCTATTTAATTTATGTTTAAACTATCTATACTGTATATATATATCAATATTTTTTTTTCTTAATGATTATTATATTTTTATTAATATTAGTATTATTTTTATTTTTATTTTATATCTTTACATCTATTTAATTTATGTTGAAACTATCTAAACTGTATATGTATGTATGTATATATATATATATATATATATATATATATATATATATTTATATATTTTTTTCTTAATGATTATTATATTTTTATTAATATTATTTTTTTAATTTATATTTTATATCTTTACATCTATTTAATTTATGTTGAAACTATCTATACTGTATATGTATGTATATGTATATATATATATATATATATATATATATATATATATATATATATATATATATTTATTTTTTCTTAATGATTATTATATTTTTATTAATATTATTTTTTTTTAATTTATATTTTATATCTTTACATCTATTTAATTTATGTTTAAACTATATATACTGTATATGTATATATATATATATATATATATATATATATATATATATTTTCATTATTTTTTTCTTAATGATTATTATATTTTTATTAATGTTATTATTTTTTTTAAATTTATATTTAATATCTTTACATCTAATTTATTTTGTAAACTATCTATACTGTATATATATATATATATATATATATATATTTTATATATATCTGTAATTGAAAATGAAATCAGTCATTTGTCTTTGCAGCCAATCAATGTTTCATTCTTAACCAATGAGTGTGACACCATCCTCTAAGTTTATTTTTACTTTCTTATGTGTCAATGCTCCCCCTGACACCTTGCTGAAACAAATTAAACATCTCCCCAATACCCCCCATGCCTGCAACATGTCAGCAGCTGGGAGTATGAGAAATCATACAGGAACACTGGATCAAAAGGGTCAGTCCACCTAGAACTGAAATTTTGGGGTTTAGCGCATTGGTGGAGAATTTAGTATTTTCTGCTCCTTGGATGAGATCCCTGTGCTGAGTTCCCGGGTCTGTACACCTGCTGTGCCCATTATGAGGGGTTCCCACCATCCCTGTGTTGAGTTCCTGGGTCTGTACACCTGTTGTGCCCATTATGAAGGGTTCCCACCATCCCTGTGTTGAGTTCCTGGGTCTGTACACCTGCTGTGCCCATTATGAGAGGTTCCCACCATCCCTGTGTTGAGTTCCTGGGTCTGTACACCCGCTGTGCCCATTATGAGGGGTTCCCACCATCCCTGTGTTGAGTTCCTGGGTCTGTACACCTGCTGTGCCCATTATGAGAGGTTCCCACCATCCCTGTGTTGAGTTCCTGGGTCTGTACACCCGTTGTGCCCAATATGAGGGGTTCCCACCATCCCTGTGCTGAGTTCCCGGGCCTGTAAACCTGCTGTGCCCATTATGAGAGGTTCCCACCATCCCTGTGTTCAGTTCCCGGGTCTGTACACCTGATGTGCCCATTATGAGGGGTTCCCACTATCCCTGTGCTGAGTTCCCAGGTCTGTACACCTGCTGTGCCCATTATGAGGGGTTCCCACCATCCCTGTGCTGAGTTCCCGGGTCTTTACACCTGCTGTGCCCATTATGAGGGGTTCCCACCATCCCTGTGTTCAGTTCCCGGGTCTGTACACCTGCTGTGCCCATTATGAGGGGTTCCCACCATCCCTGTGCTGAGTTCCCGGGTCTGTACACCTGCTGTGCCCATTATGAGGGGTTCCCACCATCCCTGTGCTGAGTTCCCCGGTCTGTACACCCGCTGTGCCCATTATGAGTGGTTCTCACCATCCCTGTGCTGAGTTCCCAGGTCTGTACACCCGCTGTGCCCATTATGAGGGGTTCCCACCATCCCTGTGCTGAGTTCCCGGGTCTGTACACCTGCTGTGCCCATTATGAGGGGTTCCCACCATCCCTGTGCTGAGTTCCCGGGTCTGTACACCTGCTGTGCCCATTATGAGTGGTTCCCACCATCCCTGTGCTGAGTTCCCGGGTCTGTACACCTGCTGTGCCCATATATTCTTTAAGATTATGAGGGATGTGAGAGGAGGTGTCGGGACACACAAAGTTGGACGGAAACAACCAAATGTTCCAAGTGGTCAAAAATGATGGCCTGGAGGTCGTTGCAGCATCTGAGACATATAAGGAGCCTGGGGGAGGGGCTGACTCAGCCCTACAGAGTCCACCTAGAACTGAAATAAGTATAGAAGAATAAAAGGACACAACAAGTGGTTCAGTCCATCATCTTCCAGGAAAAATACTCTAGTGTTACTTTTAATTAAATTGATACAGTCAGTAAAAAATGGTTTTGCTTCGAGGAATCGATCAGAGACGTTGTTGATTGCCCCACATTCTCCAATTACTTGATGTGATGGTGAAATTGGATAACTGACTTTTCCTGCTCGGTGGTCTCTATGGATCCATGACGAATCCGGCGGATTTCATTGATGGCATCCACTCCGGTGATCTTCCTCGTCTTTACCAGGTAGCACGCCAACATGGTGCCAGTCCGCCCGAAACCGTGCATGCAATGGACTCCAACTGCCTGTAACAAATACCATCAATGTTAGATAGGGGAAGGAGAAGAGTCCTCCAGTAGAGCAGAGTATTCAGGAGAGGAGAGTTAAGGGAAGGAGAAGAGTCCTCCAGGAGAGCAGAGTATTCAGGAGAGGAGAGTTAAGGGAAGGAGAAGAGTCCTCCAGTAGAGCAGAGTATTCAGGAGAGGAGAGTTAAGGGAAGGAGAAGAGTCCTCCAGTAGAGCAGAGTATTTCAGAAGAGGAGAGTTAGGGGTAGGAGAAGAGTCCTCCAGTACAGCGGAGTATTCAGGAGAGGAGAGTTAGGGGAAGGAGAAGACTCCTCCAGTAGAGCAGAGTATTTCAGAAGAGGATAGTTAGGGGAAGGAGAAGAGTCCTCCAGTAGAGCAGAGTATTTCAGAAGAGGAGAGTTAAGGGAAGGAGAAGAGTCCTCCGGTAGAGCAGAGTATTTCAGAAGAGGAGAGTTAGGGGTAGGAGAAGAGTCCTCCAGTAGAGCAGAGTATTTTGGAAGAGGAGAGTTAGGGGTAGGAGAAGAGTCCTCCAGTAGAGCAGAGTATTTCAGGAGAGGAGAGTTAGGGGTAGGAGAAGAGTCCTCCAGTAGAGCAGAGTATTTCAGGAGAGGAGAGTTAGGGGTAGGAGAAGACTCCTCCAGTAGAGCAGAGTATTTCAGAAGAGGAGAGTTAAGGGAAGGAGAAGAGTCCTCCAGTAGAGCAGAGTATTTCAGAAGAAGAGAATTAGGGGAAGAAGAGTCCTCCAGTAGAGCAGAGTATTTCAGGAGAGGAGAGTTAGGGGTAGAAGAGTCCTCCAGTAGAGCAGAGTATTTCAGAAGAGGAGAGTTAAGGGAAGGAGAAGAGTCCTCCGGTAGAGCAGAGTATTTCAGAAGAGGAGAGTTAGGGGTAGGAGAAGAGTCCTCCAGTAGCAGAGTATATCAGAAGAGGAGAGTTAGGGGTAGGAGAAGAGTCCTCCAGTAGCAGAGTATATCAGAAGAGGAGAGTTAGGGGAAGAAGAAGAGTCCTCCAGTAGCAGAGTATAGCAGAAGAGGAGAGTTAAGGGAAGGAGGAGAGTTAGGGGTAGGAGAAGAGTCCTCCAGTAGAGCGGAGTGTTTCAAAAGAGGAGAGTTAGGGGGATAAGAAGAGTCCTCTCACCTCTCCCTTGGCCTTGGCATCGTCCACAATCTTGAGGAAGGTTTTGATTTGCTCCAGGCTGGGTGGAGTGAAGTCTATGATCCGGATCCGGTGGAGGGTGATTCCCGGGCAGGTGTCGTGGTACGGCGGCTTGTGCTCCGTCAGGATCACCAGATGTCGGATGCCATTTTCGTACATGTATTCATAATGTGCCGGGAGACGAGGCATTGCCATGCCAGCCAGGAGTCCGGGCTCCACCCAGGAGAAATTGTGAGGTGGTACCGGGGGCATTGCTGTGCCTGGACAGGAGACAAGTGGAAGGAACAAGTTCAGTGCAAAACTCCATCACCAAAATAAAACATAAAAAAACACTAACCCCAACCCTTAATTCTAATATTAACCCCCTAACCTGAATATTAAACCCTAACCTAACAAAAAAAATAAATAAATAAGTAAATAAATAATAATAAATACTAATAATAAATACTAATAATAAATAATAAAATAACAAAAATAAATAAAATAAACACTAACCCCAACCCTTGACCGTAATATTAACCCCCTAACCTTAACCCCTAACCTAACAAAATAAACAAATGAATAATAAAGTAACTAAATAATAATAAATAAATAATAAAATAACAAAAATAAACAACAAACACTAGCCCCAACCCTTTACCCTAATATCAACCCCTAATATTAACCCTTATCCTAAACCCTAACCCAACCCCTCAACATAACAACATGAATAAATAAACACTAAGTAAATAACTAATAATAAATAAATAAATAAATAAATAAAATAACAAAAAAACACAACCCAACCCTTAACCCCAATATTAACCACCTAATCTTAAACCCTAACCTAACAAAATAAATAATAATAATAATAATAATAACACTCATAAATAATAAAATAACAAAAATAAATTAAATAAACACTAACCCCAACCCTTAACTCCAATATTAACCACCTAATCTTAAACCCTAATCTAACAAAATAAATAATAAGTAAATAAATAATAATAATACTAATAAATAATAAAATAACAAAAATAAATAAAATAAACACTAACCCCAACCCTTAGCCCTAATATCAACCCCTAATATTAACCATAATCCTAAACCCTAACTCAACCTAACAACATGAATAAATAAACACTAATAAATAACTAATAATAAATAAATAAATAAATACAATAAATAAATAAAATAACAAAAAAACACTAACCCCAACCCTTAACCCCAATATTAACCACCTAATCTTAAACCCTAACCTAACAAAATAAATAGTAATAATACTAATAAATAATAAAATAACAAAAATAAATAAAATAAACACTAACTCCAACCCTTGACCATAATATTAACCCCCTAACCCCAATCTTAATCCCTCAACCCAACAAAATAAATAAAACGTAAATACATACATAATAATAATAATAATATGAATAAATAAAACACTAAGTAAATAACTAATAATAAATACATGAAATAAATAAACAAAAAAAAATAAAAAACATTAACCCCAACCCTTAGCCCTAATATTAACCACCTTACCCTAATCTTAAACCCTAACCTAACAAAATAAAAAAAACGTAAATACATAAATAATAATAAACATAAATAATTTAAACCCTAATCCCTTAAAAAAAGAAAAGAATAAACGAATAATAAATAAAAGCGGCTGAAAAATCTGAAAAACATAGCAACAAATGATGAAGCAGGTGATATTTCTCTCTATTGGCTAATCAAAAAAACGATTTAAAAGTGATATATACAAGCGCTCAAAAAAAAAAAAGCACTCAAAAACACGATGCTCAGTTGTACCCTCAGGGGGTATTTTACTGCACAGAGACGCAAAGAATTTCCAGCATGCTGGCTACAGCTTTAATTCAATTCAAAAGCCAACTATCCACCGATACACCATGCTTGCTGCAGCAGGAGTGAGACTACTTAAGTACAAAGTTCCCTACTGGGCACCGAGAATCTAAACATAATTATCAGCAGTAAATTCAAGCTCCGCCCACAGCCAAAATATGTTTTTTTTTAAAAAAAGGACAGACCCTTAAAATGCAGCTACCTCTTGAATAATACAAGTTTGAGGTTGTGCTGATTGCAGGACGGCCCTTACATGGGGTGATTTCCTGTCATGTGACCCGAGGTAAAAAATAAATAAAAAATCCATTCACTAAATCGTGATATAGATAGCGCAGTATACACAGCTGCCAATCTATATATAGATACTACGCTGGGAGGGGCGTAACGCGACCCCGAAAGACTGCCGAGCCTCACCGCAGGGCGATCCTAAATATAAGCTTTACCATGGTAATGTTTTTTCAAAAGTCCTTTTCAAATAATCCCCGGTGATCCTGCCATCGGGGGTCCCTGCTCAGGCACTTCCTGTTATAGGGTGACAACGCTCTGTCCCTGTCCCCCAATTGTTCGGCTGCGTTGTCACCTTGTCACATAGGCTTCCAATGACTTCAAGGAGCTGTTTCAGTATTTGGGGTTATGAGGGGTTCCCACCATCCCTGTGCTGAGTTCCCGGGTCTGTACACCCGCTGTGCCCATCATGAGGGGTTCCCACCATCCCTGTGCTGAGTTCCCGGGTCTGTACACCTGCTGTGCCCATTATGAGGGGTTCCCACCATCCCTGTGCTGAGTTCCCGGGTCTGTACACCTGCTGTGCCCATTATGAGGGGTTCCCACCATCCCTGTGCTGAGTTCCCAGGTCTGTACACCCGCTGTGCCCATTATGAGGGGTTCCCACCATCCCTGTGCTGAGTTCCCGGGTCTGTACACCTGCTGTGCCCATTATGAGGGGTTCCCACCATCCCTGTGTGAGTTCCCAGGTCTGTACACCTGCTGTGCCCATTATGAGAGGTTCCCACCATCCCTGTGCTGAGTTCCCGGGTCTGTACACCTGCTGTGCCCATTATGAGGGGTTCCCACCATCCCTGTGCTGAGTTCCCAGGTCTGTACACCCGCTGTGCCCATTATGAGGGATTCCCACCATCCCTGTGCTGAGTTCCCAGGTCTGTACACCTGCTGTGCCCATTATGAGGGGTTCCCACCATCCCTGTGCTGAGTTCCCGGGTCTGTACACCTGCTGTGCCCATTATGAGGGGTTCCCACCATCCCTGTGCTGAGTTCCTAGGTCTGTACACCCGCTGTGCCCATTATGAGGGGTTCCCACCATCCCTGTGCTGAGTTCCCGGGTCTGTACACCTGCTGTGCCCATTATGAGGGGTTCCCACCATCCCTGTGCTGAGTTCCCAGGTCTGTACACCCGCTGTGCCCATTATGAGGGGTTCCCACCATCCCTGTGCTGAGTTTCCGGGTCTGTACACCCGCTGTGCCCATTATGAGGGGTTCCCACCATCCCTGTGCTGAGTTCCCGGGTCTGTACACCCGCTGTGCCCATTATGAGGGGTTCCCACCATCCCTGTGCCGAGTTCCCGGGTCTGTACACCCGCTGTGCCCATTATGAGGGGTTCCCACCATCCCTGTGCTGAGTTCCCGGGTCTGTACACCTGCTGTGCCCATTATGAGGGGTTCCCACCATCCCTGTGCTGAGTTCCCGGGTCTGTACACCTGCTGTGCCCATTATGAGGGGTTCCCACCATCCCTGTGCTGAGTTCCCAGGTCTGTACACCCGCTGTGCCCATTATGAGGGGTTCCCACCATCCCTGTGCTGAGTTCCCGGGTCTGTACACCTGCTGTGCCCATTATGAGGGGTTTCCCACCATCCCTGTGTTGAGTTCCCAGGTCTGTACACCTGCTGTGCCCATTATGAGAGGTTCCCACCATCCCTGTGCTGAGTTCCCAGGTCTGTACACCCGCTGTGCCCATTATGAGGGATTCCCACCATCCCTGTGCTGAGTTCCCGGGTCTGTACACCTGCTGTGCCCATTATGAGGGGTTCCCACCATCCCTGTGCTGAGTTCCCGGGTCTGTACACCTGCTGTGCCCATTATGAGGGGTTCCCACCATCCCTGTGCTGAGTTCCCAGGTCTGTACACCCGCTGTGCCCATTATGAGGGGTTCCCACCATCCCTGTGCTGAGTTTCCGGGTCTGTACACCTGCTGTGCCCATTATGAGGGGTTCCCACCATCCCTGTGCTGAGTTCCCGGGTCTGTACACCCGCTGTGCCCATTATGAGGGGTTCCCACCATCCCTGTGCCGAGTTCCCGGGTCTGTACACCCGCTGTGCCCATTATGAGGGGTTCCCACCATCCCTGTGCTGAGTTCCCGGGTCTGTACACCTGCTGTGCCCATTATGAGGGGTTCCCACCATCCCTGTGCTGAGTTCCTGGGTCTGTACACCTGCTAATTGGGCAGCCTCCCCCAACACCCATTTTCTATGGTCAGTCTGATCTGGTCCCTCTTGGCTTAACATAGACATTAAATGATGGTTTGGGCAGCAGTCCAGTACCCACGATGGGTCCCCAAATGAGGGTTCTCAGGAACCACACATTTTTTAAACCCTATCCGATTGCTATTATTTTCTTGGGTACGGAGACAATCTTTCACCTTATTTGCCCCCCAGTGTTCCCTTTAGGGGTTGAAGCCATTGAGTTGTTTTCTAACGTCTACATAAGTGGTCTTTAAACTGTGGCCCTTTGCTGCCTTTTATCCGGTCATTCCAAAACCGTCTTCTCCGCTCCTCTCAAGGCCTCCTGCTCTTAAGCTGTCGCCTCCAGCATTTCTCCAGAGCCTCTCCCAACCTCTGGAACTCTCTACCCCAACCTGTCTGGCTATCTCCTGGTGTGGCTGCCTTCAGGCGATCCCTGAAAACTCTTCTCGTTAGTGAAGCCCATCATGCCTCCAATTAAGCTTTTACCACTTCCATCAGCTCATTCCCGAACCGTCTTCTCCTCTCAAGACCTCCTGCTCTTAAGCTATCGCCTCCGGGATTTCTCCAGAGCCTCTCCCATCCTCTGGAACTCCCTACCCCAACCTGTCTGGCTATCTCCTGGTCTTGCTGCCTTCAGGCGATCCCCAAAAACTCCTCCAATTAAGCTTTTACCACTTCCATCAGCTCAATCCCGAACCGTCTTCTCCTCTGAAGACCTCCTGCTCTTAAGCTGTCGCCCTCAGGATTTCTCCAGAGCCTCCCCCATCCTCTGGAACTCCCTACCCCAACCTGTCCGGCTATCTCCTAGTCTTGCTGCCTTCAGGCGATCCCCGAAAACTCTTCTCGTTAGGGAAGCCCATCATGCCTCCAATTAAGCTTTTACCACTTCCATCAGCTCAATCCCGAACCGTCTTCTCCTCTGAAGACCTCCTGCTCTTAAGCTGTCGCCCTCAGGATTTCTCCAGAGCCTCTCCCATTCTCTGGAACTCCCTACCCCAACCTGTCTGGCTATCTCCTAGTCTTGCTGCCTTCAGGCGATCCCTGAAAACTCTTCTCGTTAGGGAAGCTCATCACCCCTCTAACTAATCTTTTACCATTTCCATCAGCTCATTCCCCACAGTTACGACCTTTTGTACCACTTGCCCCACCCTATTAGATTGTAAGCTCTTCTGACTGAGCAGGGCCCTTTTTGTATGTTATTTTATTGTATTGTCACTGTGTTGTCTCCCTTTTATATTGTAAAGTGCTGCACTGTATAATAATTTTTGCTAACAGAACCAGGATAGGAAATTCTAGATGTAGAGTTCAAAGCCAACCAGCATGGAGATGTGGTGAATACGAGACCCCCTGCAGCCAATCCGTCCCATGGCACCCCCCAAAATGTCTCTGACCCCCGGCAGGAAATCAGCTGACCGCACTCTCAGCCTGGATTACTACTGACCTGACTCTGCAACAATGTAGCTGCAGATCTCCTGTGATGTCACATGGCAGGGCCCAGGCACCGACTGACAAGAACACCCTCCACTGCTTCCGGTAAGGGAGCGTCTGCCTTGTGCTGGACCTAGAGTCCGACGTAGAGAGGCAATAACTCTCTCTGATGTATTCGGAAGTCGTTTGGGGCGTTCATTTTTTTTTCCAATTAAAAGTAAAACTGCAAAGCCTTTGAGGCCCCATTCACTCCTGTCCGATGCGTTTTGTCCCGCGACAGCATAAGGAAGCCCAGCCACTTTAAATTCGCACCTAAGCGTAGCGTCTTTGAGCTTTTTCCTGCATTTTTTTTTTTTTGCGCTTTTTTTATGCGCGTCTTGTGCATTTTTTATACAGCGTTTTTAAGCTTTGGCGTTTTTTTTTTATTAGCCAATAGAGAAAACTATCATCTGTTGCATCATTTGTTGGTAGGTATTTCAGCTTTTTTAGCTTTTCCATTTTAGTTTTATTAATTTATTATTATTATTATTCATTTATTATTATTATTATTATTCATTTATTATTATTTTTTCGTTAGGGTAAGGGGTGTTTGTCAACTCCAGTCCTCAAGTACCCCCAACAGGTCCTGTTTTCAGCCTTTCCATTATTTTGCACAGGGGATTTGATCAGTTTCATCTGTGGGAAATCCTGAAAACATGACCTGTTGGGGGTACTTGAGGACTGGAGTTGAGAAACGCAAGGTTAGGTTAGGAGTTGGGGTTAGGGTTATTATTTTTATTTTTTTTGGATGTATACTAATACTACTACTACTACTAACAATAATAATAATAATAAATGAATAAATAAAATGTAAAATAAATACACAAATAAATAAAAATAATCTTTAATAAATAAATTCAATAAATGAATACTAAGAAATAATAAATAAATAATTAAACTCTAACCTTAACCCCTAACCCTAACAAAAATAAATAAATACATTACTACTATTATTATTATTATAGTAATAGTAATTTAGTTTTTTGTTCATGTTGGTTGTTTATTATTATTATTATTTAAATTATAAATAATAATAATAATAATAAATAATAATAAATAGCTAAATACCATAACACAAAATAAAAAAAATATATATTATTATTATAGTCATAGTAATTTCATTTTTTTGCTCAGGTTTGAGTGTTTATTTATTATTATTATTATTATTATTTTTATTATGAATAATAAAATAATAATAATAAATAAACACTCAAACCTGAGCAAAAAAATTTATTACTATTACTATAATAATAATAATAATAATAATAATAATAAATAGCTAAACACCCTAACACAAAATAATAAAAAAAAATATTATTATTATTATTATTATTATAGTAATAGTAAAAATAGTAAAACACTCAAACCTGAGCAAAAAAACTAAATAATAATAATTTTTTTTATTTATTTTGTGTTAGAATAATAATAATAATAATAAATAGCTAAACACCCTAACACAAAATCATTTAAAAAAATATTATTATTATTATTATTATTATTAATATTATAGTAATAGAAATTTTGTTGTTTTGCTCAGGTTTCCATGTTTATTTATTATTATTTTATTATTGTTATTATTATTTTTATTATTATAAATAATTAATAAAATAATAATAATAAACACCCAAACCTGAGCAAAAAAACTAAATTACTATTACAATAATAATAATAATTGATTTATTTATTTATTTTGTGTTAGGGTGTTTAGCTATTTATTATTATTATTATTATTATTATTATTATTATTATTATTATTATTCTAACACAAAATAAATAAATGAATTATTATTATTATTCATTTTTTTTTTTTGCTCAGGTTTGAGTGTTTATTTATTATTATTATTTTATTATTATTCATAATAATAAAATATTAATAATAAACACGGAAACCTGAGCAAAAAACTAAATTGCTATTACTATAATATTAATAATAATAATAATTTATTTTTTTTTTTAAGGTTAGGGGTTAATTATTATTATTAATTTATGTATTATTACATATTATTCATTTGTTTTCTTTATTTATTATTTATTTATGATGAGTTTTGTTATTTGTCTATTTATTTTACATTTATTTATTCCTATATTATTACTAGTTTATTCTTAAAATTTTTTAATTTAAGCAGAAAATCATGAAAATACGCATTGAAAAAGCATGAATGCGCACAAAAATGCGCATTTCCATTAATTGCTACGGGTATAAAAATGTGCCAAAGGCTCCAAAAAAAAGCTCCAAAACTTGTTTGATCTTCAGGCGTTTGGCTTCATTTGACTCGGAGTGGAGACGTGAACCGTCTCCCCTAGAGAATCATAATTTATTTTTTCTCCTGCAGCGTTTTGGAGCTTCGAACTAACAACCTACAACCAGGGCCGTCTTTAATATTGATTGGACCCTGGGCAAAACTTTTCTTGGGGTCCCCCCCCCCCCCCATGCAGTTTTGCTCTCCGCCTGCTCTGAGACATACAACAAATAGCAGCTAGACTCAAAATCAGTTTACTGAATCAGATCAGGCAGCTATTGCGATTGGTTGCCAGAGGTTACAGTGTATCATTACCGCTCACTGACTGGTTGCCAGAGGTTTACAGTGTATCATTACCGCTCACTGACTGGTTGTCAGAGGTTACAGTGTATCATTACCGCTCACTGACTGGTTGCCAGAGGTTACAGTGTATCATTACCGCTCACTGACTGGTTGTCAGAGGTTACAGTGTATCATTACCGCTCACTGACTGGTTGCCAGAGGTTACAGTGTATCATTACCGCTCACTGACTGGTTGCCAGAGGTTACAGTGTATCATTACCGCTCACTGACTGGTTGCCAAAGGTACAGCACACATTACGGCTCACTGATTAGTTGCTAGAGGTTACAGCACATGATTTCTGCTTGTTGGTTGGTTGCTAGAGATTACTGTGGACCTCAGGGGGGCATGATATACATATGAATGCCACCAGTCGCCGCTATTTACATATGAATGCCGGTAATTTACATGTAAACACAGGGTCTGCTGGTGAGTCATCTGTACACAACAATAGGGCAGAGCTGGGCAGCATTAGTAGCAGCACTTCACACTGAGATATTGGGACACAGCACGGGACTAAAACCTCAAGGGATGAGGGAATTTAAATCCGGATAGTTGGCAAGTATGAGGCAGCTGCTTTGGGCCCCACAACAATGACAGGGCCCAGGGCAGCTGCCCCTTTTGCCCTGCCTTAAAAACGTCCCTGCCTACAACACGCATGAATGGGGGGGGGGGTGGGCTTCCCTACGTCCGCGCCAAAGTACCTTTTGTTGGCCAAGTCAAGTGCGCTCTGCACACATGAAAACGTGGGACCGGTACCTGGGTTTGGGGTGACGTTAAGACATAATGGCACTGCGGGCGCAATGAGAGTTTTGCTGCGTTTATCGCACGTTTTTTTTCGAAATCGCGGGGCAGAGACCCGCCCACATTTCTGGACATGCTCAGGTGTGACCTTGTAAAATTAGCAGTGACCTCGTCACTGTGCTGAGAACTTATTTATTTAGAAAATTAAAATAAAAAAAATAAAATAAAAAAAAATTGTGGTTTTATTATTTGTAAAATGTAATGTAAATGTAATGCCGCACTGGGATTGAACCATCGCCATCCTCATCCTCCCGCCCTCCGGCGGTCACGGCCGCTATATTTGCGTACAAGATTTTCACACAAAGAACTAAACCGTTCCTTCATCTCCTCCCGCAGTTTACATTGATCATATGAAGAAGGCGTGACCGCACCCAGCCGCCGCCGCCGCCGGATTTAGGTGTTAGAAGTTGTGTGGTTTGGATCAAAGCCCGACTCCAGGCAAAAAACTTTTTTGACATTTTGGATACAGCAGAGGAGCGTCGGAGCGGCGTTCCTTTACGGCGTCTGGCTTCTTCAAAGTGAATGGCACCGCAAAACGCAAACGCACATAACGTGCGATGATGTGCATCGCGTTGACGCCTGCGTTGCTGCAAGGCACCTCATCGTAAAGAAAGGTGCCTGATGCAGCACACCATAATGCTTGCTAGTGCACCACTGTGCGTTGCGTGCGCTGTAGTTGCGGTGCATTACTGTCCTTCAGATTTTTGAGGGGCTGGACCAGCGAGTCTCAACCAGGGTTCCTCCAGAGGTTGCTAGGGGTTCCTCCAGAAGTTGCTAGGGGTTCCTCCAGAGGTTGCTAGGGGGCTCCTCCAGAGGTTGCTAGGGGTTCCTCCAGAGGTTGCTAGGGGTTCCTCCAGAGGTTGCTAGGGGCTCCTCCAGAGGTTGCTAGGGGTTCCTCCAGAGGTTGCTAGGGGTTCCTCCAGAGGTTGCTAGGGGTTCCTCCAGAGGTTGCTGCCTCTCAGATAAGTTCCCACTGACACCATTGATCTTTTTAGCTATCTGTAAGGAGGTGTGAGGACCATTCTTCCCACCGACCATCACACTAATGTATTATGAGTTGTAGGGTTCTAATTTTTAGCAGGGGTTCCCTGAGAGTGGAGAACTATTTCAAGGGTTCCTCTGTTTTGAAAATGTTGAGAAAGGCTGACTATGGACATTGGGAGTAGAACAGGTTCCCCAATGCCCCATTATTGGTGTCATTGGGAGGGATTGTACCCTATTATTGGTGTCATTGGGAGGAATTGTACCCTATTATTGGTGTCATTGGGGGGAATTGTGCCCCATTATTGGTGCCATTGGGAGGGATTGTTCCCAGTTATTGGTGTCATTGGCAGGGATTGTGCCCCGTTATTGGTGTCATTGGGAGGAATTGTACCCTATTATTGGTGTCATTGGGGGAATTGTGCCCCATTATTGGTGCCATTGGGAGGGATTGTTCCCAGTTATTGGTGTCATTGGCAGGGATTGTGCCCCGTTATTGGTGTCATTGGGAGGAATTGTACCCTATTATTGGTGTCATTGGGGGGAATTGTGCCCCATTATTGGTGCCATTGGGAGGGATTGTTCCCAGTTATTGGTGTCATTGGCAGGGATTGTGCCCTAGTATTGGTGTCATTGGCAGGGATTGTGCCCCGTTATTGGTGTCATTGGGAAGAATTGTACCCTATTATTGGTGTCATTGGGAGGAATTGTACCCTATTATTGGTGTCATTGGGGGAATTGTGCCCCATTATTGGTGCCATTGGGAGGGATTGTTCCCAGTTATTGGTGTCATTGGCAGGGATTGTGCCCTAGTATTGGTGTCATTGGCAGGGATTGTGCCCCGTTATTGGTGTCATTGGGAAGAATTGTACCCTATTATTGGTGTCATTGGGGGGGAATTGTGCCCCATTATTGGTGCCATTGGGAGGGATTGTTCCCAGTTATTGGTGTCATTGGCAGGGATTGTGCCCCGTTACTGGTGTCATTGGGAAGAATTATACCCCATTATTGGTGTCATTGGGAAGAATTATACCCCATTATTGGTGTCATTGGGAGGAATTGTACCCCATCATTGGTGCTATTGGGAGGGATTGTTCCCAGTTAATGGTGTCATTGGCAGGGATTGTGCCCCATTACTGGTGTCATTGGGAAGAATTATACCCCATTATTGGCCTCATTGGGAGGGATTGTTCCCCATTATTGGTGTCATTGGGGGGAATTGTGCCCCGTTATTGGTGTCATTGGGAGGGATTGTACCCCATTATTGGCGTCATTGGGAGGGATTGTTCCGTGTTATTGGTGTCATTGGGGGGAATTGTGCCACATTATTGGTGTCATTGGGAGGAATTGTGCCCCGTTATTGGTGTCATTGGGAGGCATTGTACCCCATTATGGGTGTCATTGGGAGTAATTGTGCCCCCGTTATTGTTGTCATTGGGAGGAATTGTGCCCCGTTAATGGTGTCATTGGGAAGAATTGTACCCTATTATTGGTGTCTGTGGGGGAAATTGTGCCACATTATTGGTGTCATTAGGAGGAATTGTGCCCCATTATTGGTGGCATTGGGAGGAATTGTACCCCATTATTGGTGTCATTGGGAGGGATTGTACACCATTATTGGTGTCATTGGGAGGAATTGTGCCCCATTATTGGTGTCAGTGGGAGGGATTGTACCCCGTTATTGGTGTCAGTGGGAGGGATTGTGCCCCATTACTGGTGTCATTCGGAGGAATTATGCCCCATTATTGGTGTCACTGGGGGGAATTATGCCCCATTATTGGTGTCATTGGGAGGGATTATACCCCATTATTGGTGTCATTGTGAGGGATTGTACCCCATTATTGGTTTCATTGGGAAGAATTGTGCCCCATTATTGGTGTCATTGGGAGGAAATGTGCCCCATTATTGGTGTCATTGGGAGGAAATGTGCCCCCTTATTGGTGTCATTGGGAGGGATGATGCCCCATTATTGTTATCAAGGAGGGGATTTTTATCAATTATTGGTATCATTGAGAAGTTTTACCAATTATTGGTGTAATTTGGAGGAATTTTGCCCCATTATTGGTGTCATTGGGAAGAATTGTGCCCCATTACTGTTGTCATTGGGAGGAATTGTGCCCCATTATTGGTGTCATTGGGAGGAATTGTGCCCCCTTATTGGTGTAATTGGAAGGAATTGGGCCCATTATTGGTGTTAGTGGGAGGGATTTTCCCCCATTATTGGTGTCATTGGGAGGAATTTTGCTCAATTGTTGGTGTCAGTGGATGAAATATTGCCCCAAGGGCCGGATAAAAGCCGGCAAAGGGCCGCATATGACCCCCAGGCCACATTTTGGAGACCCGTGCATTGGGGTTCGCCATTCTAAACCACAGTTTGCAAATGTATATAATGTGCATGGACGTGCATTGCGTTGACACGTGTGTTACTGCAACAGAGCAATAACCTCGATCTTACTACCAATTTTGACCAATTGGTGTGCAGGAACTCAGGTGGTCTGTACAGAGCCCTGGTCTCAACCCTACTGAACACCTCTGACCAGTCTGGTGTGGACAAACTCGAGTGGTTTGTATAGAGCCTCGACCTCAGCCTTAATGAACACCTTTGGCCAGTTGAGTGTGTTGAAACTCGAGTGGCCCTCACAGAGCCCTGACCTCATCCCTGACAATTACTTTTGACCAGTTGGGTGTGGAGGAACACAAGTGGCCTGCACAGAGCCCTGACCCCAACCCTACAGGAAAACACCTTTGACCAGTTGGGTGTGGAGGAATTGGAGTGGTTTGTACAGAGCCCTGACCTCAGCCCTACTAGACACCCCTGGACTAGTCTGGTGTGGAAGAACTTGCGTGGTTTGTACAGAGCCCTGACCTCAACCCTATTGAACACCCTTGACCAGTCTGGTGTGGAGGAAAATGAGTGGCCTGTTCAGAGCCCTGACCTCAACCCTACTGAACACCTTTGACCAGTTTGATGTGTTGGAAGTCGAGTGTCCTGCACAGATCCCTGACCCCATCCCTGCCGATTACTTTTGACCACTTGGGTGTGGAGGAACACAAGTGGATGGCCTGCACAGAGCCCTGATTTCAACCCTACTGAACACCTCTGATCAGTTGGGTGTGGAGGAGCTTCAGATGCCTGCTCAGAACCCTGACCTCAACCTTACTGAACACCTTTGACCAGTTGGGTAAGGGTGAACTAGAGTGGCACTGTACAGAGCCCTGACCTCAACCCTACTAAACACCTTTGACTAAGCCTGTTGTGGAGGAACTTGAGTGGTCTGCATAGAGCCCTGACCTCAACCCAACTGAACACCTTTGACTAGATTGGTGTGGAGGAACTTGAGTGGCCTGCACAGAGCTCTAACCCCATCCTTGCTGATTACTTTTAAACCAGTTTGGTGTGGAGGAACACAAGTGGCCTGCACAGAACCCTGACCACAATCCTCCTGAACACCATTGAGCAGTTTGGTGTGGAGGAACACGAGTGGCCTGCACAGAACCCTGACCACAATCCTCCTGAACACCATTGACCAGTTTGGTGTGGAGGAACACAATTGGCCTGCACAGAACCCTGACCACAATCCTCCTGAACACCATTGACCAGTTTGGTGTGGAGGAACACGAGTGGCCTGCACAGAACCCTGACCACAATCCTCCTGAACACCATTGACCAGTTGGGTGTAGAGTAACTTACTGTCTGCTCAAAGCCCTGACCTCAACCTTACTGAACACCTTTGATCAATTCGGTATGGTGGTACTCAAGTGGCGCTGCACAGAGCCCTGACCTCAACTGAACACCTATGACCAGTTTGATGGGAGGGACCTTGAGTGACCTGCACATAGCCCTGACCGCAACTCTATTAAGAAAGTAGGGGTGGTTGAAGAGCACCACGCATAAATAGAAAATCATGAAAACTCAAGCTGTTTGAAGAACATTGATAACTTTATTAGAGTATGACATAAAACATAGGAAATGCCTTTCGGAGCATTGTGACTTTGCTGGAAATTGGTTAAGTCCCCCAACTTTGGATTTGTTGGTCAGGGGCACTGCAGTCTGTGCCCCAATATGAGAATGGTGTTCCCGAATGTCTGCAGTGCCAAACCTTTTGACTTTCTGACCTTTAAAACCTCTTATTTAAAGCTCTTGGTCTGCTAATCCGCAGGTCACAATGCCTGCAGCTCAATAAGCCAAGCGAAATTCTGGTTTTGTGAATTGCGGTGGGGTGAAGAATCCCATCTAGGGCAACTATTCACATAGCAAGGATGATTGCAGATACTCACCTGCTCCTGCTTTGTGGCAACGTACACAGGCCATTCCACTGCATGTGCTAAAAGTGAGCCTGAAAGGCTATGTTCAACCTTTAGTAACACGCTACACCCATATTCATGCAACAAAAGCAGCAGCAGCCCCACCCCTCCCCTGAGGAAGTCATGTGGCGTAACGGGTAAGGCGTGTCCGGAATACACAGCGGACTGGAAGTGACGTAAGAGGTTCAACTTTTAGTAACACGCTACACCCATATTCATGCAACAAAAGCAGCAGCAGCAGCAGCCCCCCCCTCCCCTGAGGAAGTCACGCGACGTAACGCGTAGGGTGTGTCCGGAATACACAACGGACTGGAAGTGACGTAAGAGGTGGAAAACGCCAATGTTTTTTTTTGTTTGAAGCGCAACTTGCTGAATTTAGATGTAAGCAGCTATTGTTTTAATAAATGGTCTTTTTTTTTTTTTTTTTTTTTTCAATTTTAACTTTTTTATTTTCATATTCCAGTTATATTACAGGTAATCGTTTTTATACATTCTTATACACATAATCCGGGAGGCATGAGAATTTAAACAACTATAATACCTTTCTATGTACATTCCTATTCTCATTCTCTAAGTTATCCGGTCTTCACTTTCGTTTTACCTATAATTATCCCTAGTCTAGTATTTACCCCTTACCCTTTCCCAAAAAAAAAAAAAAACAGGAACAAGAGGGAAAAAAAAAAAAAAAAAAAAAAAAAAAAAAAAAAAAAAAAAAAAAAAAAAAAAAAAAACAGGAACAAAAGAGAAAAAAAAAAAAAAATGGTCTTTTTAACGGTAATACACTATTGAAGGCTTTTTTGTCTACTTCATCTTTATATGGGAGTCTGGATTAATATCTGGAGGAGTCCCTGGAAAGAGTGAGCATCTTACCCTTATTGGAAGCTGTTCCAAGGCTCATGTTATGTACCCTCAATTCCTGCAGTGTCGACCGACAGGACATTCCCTTTGGTAAGATGTAGAGAGAAGACACCGCAGGAATTGGCAGCAGAGGAGATCTAGAGTTTTCCTCCTGTGAAGTCTGGTGATCATATGACCATCACATTGCCTTCATCTCCCGCTCTGATGGAATAGAGAAATAAGAAGATTCTAGAAGTCACCAGAGAGATCACTGAGGAGAGCCTCTCCATTTTTTTTCTTATCTTTACCCTGGTTCAATTGAGCTCATTTGGACATACCTCCGACCTCCAGACGGCTCCCCTATTGGGTGGAGGTTGCATAACGTACCGGAGAGCCATAAGAATTCAGAAACTTCGGTTGTACCATCACCGTCGAGGAGTGGAACCATCCAGTTTGGAGTAACCCTCTTCCTGCCAACCCTAACCTTGCGGCATTCGGCCTTCCTAAGCCTGACCGATCCACTACAGCTGGTAAGTGGATCCACCAAATCTGGTAAGAGTCCATACTCCTTTGATAGAGGATTTCTTCACATCTACAGCTTCACAGCTCGTTTCATATAGTTTGCACTATCCCCATTCCATCAAAGATTCACCAGTATATATTAGATGGACACTTTTTTTGAACTTTCCCTAATTTTCCAGTTCACACCAAGTGAACACTGGATTCCTTGCATGTTCACTACATTTGTTTATATGTTATGCATATATATTGTTTCAGTTCATTACTGTTACATTACTTTTTCACACTACACTGTATTTTTATATTTATTTTCATAGTAGCACAGAGGATCACTTATTATCTGTTAAGCCCCACCCTTTCGCCCCCATCCATCTTTGCGATTGGAGAGCCATAAGAATTCAAAAACTTCAGTTGTACCATCACTGTCGAGGAGTGGAACCATCCAGTTTGGAGTAACCCTCTTCCCGCCACCCCTAACCTTGCGGCATTCGGCCTTCCTAAGCCTGACCGATCCACTACAGCTGGTAAGTGGATCCACCAAATCTGGTAAGAGTCCATACTCCTTTGATAGAGGATTTCTTCACATCTACAGCTTCACAGCTAGTTTCATATTGTTTACACCATCCCCATTCCATCAAAGATTCACCATTATATATTAGATGGACACTTTTTTTGAACTTTCCCTAATTTTCCAGTTCACACCAAGTGAACACTGGATTCCTTGCATGTTCACTACATTTGTTTATATGTAATGCACATATAGTGTTTCAGTTCATTACTTTTTAGCACTACACTGTATTTTTATATTTATTTTCATAGTAGCGTAGAGGATCACTCATTATCTGTTAAGCCCCACCCCCCCATTCATCTTTGCGATTCCTCGTAATTCTATGTTCTGTCACATACACAGACCCACGCCGAGACAAGAGTAGGGTGTAAATAGTTTTATTGAATATCCTACACATAGGGTCTTCTCTACAAGGTGCAAAAGCTGCTCACAGTGTCGGCCCTTTAGACAGAATAGATAAAAAACAGAAATAGAACAGATTTATTCTTTAATAGAAAAGTGTGCGACACGAAAAAAGAAAAGAAATGCAGACGAGATTCCGTATGAAATCTTAGCAGTGACGGGAATGGTCAAAAGAAAAATAGATGTTTGACGTTTAGTTCTTTTGCATGGAAGAGTACCTGTCATTTTGCAGCAGGTGGTCAAGGAGAGGTAGACATTTCAATTTGTACTTTTTTTCCCCCCTTTTAAATTATGGTTTTCTGAGGTTAAGGAGATGGATTTGCCTTTGGTATGCTCCGATTCCAGCATCATTAGGAAGTTAGGTTGTGGGAGAGCTGTAATACAACTGGGGTGATGATAAGAAGAGACCTGGAGGCATAGAAAATCCTATGTCCATTTATTGAGGGACACAGCACCTTAGATGGGCAAGAACGTCCAAGCAACTGAAGGCACACAGCTGCCTTACCCAACGCCCAAAGAAAACATACACATCCACCTCTTTAGAACTTGTTAAAGGTGTGGACAAGGGACTAGGGCAGAGCTTTTCAAGCTTGAAGACTGCATTTCTTTTCTTTTGGATGTTGGATCACCATTTGGTATGGCTCCCATATGGGTGTCTAGTGCAACCATCTAGTGATGGACCATCAGTGGTCCATCTAGTGATGGACCATCAGTGGTCCATCTAGTGATGGACCATCAGTGGTCCATCTAGTGATGGACCATCAGTGGTCCATCTAGTGATGGACCATCAGTGGTCCATCTAGTGATGGACCATCAGTGGTCCATCTAGTGATGGACCATCAGTGGTCCATCTAGTGATGGACCATCAGTGGTCCATCTAGTGATGGACCATCAGTGGTCCATCTAGTGATGGACCATCAGTGGTCCATCTAGTGATGGACCATCAGTGGTCCATCTAGTGATGGACCATCAGTGGTCCATCTAGTGATGGACCATCAGTGGTCCATCTAGTGATGGACCATCAGTGGTCCATCTAGTGATGGACCATCAGTGGTCCATCTAGTGATGGACCATCAGTGGTCCATCTAGTGATGGACCATCAGTGGTCCATCTAGTGATGGACCATCAGTGGTCCATCAAGTGATGGACCATCAGTGGTCCATCAAGTGATGGACCATCAGTGGTCCATCAAGTGATGGACCATCAGTGGTCCATCAAGTGATGGACCATCAGTGGTCCATCAAGTGATGGACCATCAGTGGTCCATCAAGTGGTCCATCAAGTGGTCTCTTAGGCTTTAACCCTGAAGAGTAGGGATTTACCCTTCTCTTTACTGCTACCAGTGCAGTCCTATCATCGGGAAAAGGGACTCTCCGTGCTCAACCCAAATGGATCCAAATTCAGTGTGCAGATGAAGGTGTTTCGGCCTAGGCTTCCGTAGACCTTCACAAACTGCATGCAAAAGCCAGCACACGTCTACAGGCTGCACAATCCCCCTTTATTCATTCACAGGGCCAGGTTCACAGCTAAAAACAGTGCTCACACGTTCAACCATATAAGGTTTATATGGCTGAAAGGCGTGAGACCTGTTTTTATCTGTGAACCATACCCCGTGAATGAATAAAGAGGATTGTCCAGCCTGTGGACGTGTGCATTTTGCATGCAGTTTATTGTGAAGGTCTGCAGGAGCCTAGGCCGAAACAATGTCATCTGCACACTGAATTTTGATCTATTTGGGTTAAGCATGGAGAGTCCCTTTTCCTAATGATAGAAGGACTGCACTGGAAGCAGTAAAGAGAAGAGTAAATCCCTACTCTTCAGGGTTAAAGCCTAAGAGATGGTGCAACCATCCCTTGATGGACCACAGATGGTCCATCAAACGATGGTTGCACAGGACACCCATACAGGAGCCATACCAAATGGTGATCCAACTTCCAAAAGAAAACAAAGAAGGGGGGTCCTGGTACACACCAACAGCTCTAACCACAGCCAAGCAATGGAGGGATAATTTGTTGGATTGCCCATAGCTAAATACAAGATAGAACAATGTTCTTGTGAAGGTGGAAGGCAAATATGGCCTATACCAGTGATGGCGTACATTTGCACCCCAGATGTTTTGGAACTACATTTCCCCTGATGCTCATGCACTCTGCAGTGTAGTGTAGCATCATGGGAAATGTAGTTCCAAAACATCTGGAGTGCCAAGGTTCACCATCACTGGCCTATACATACGAGAAGTCTTAACCAGAGTGAGCTGGTCCCTTTTCACTTAGTGTCCTCTTGTATGTGGCACAATACCCATGTACATTAATTTATGGTACCATGTCCCTCAACATTCCTCCTCAGGACACAAAGCCTATACATACGAGAAGTCTTAGTACAACACAGTTAGATAGTACATCCTTCCTGCTCAAGACACAAAGCTAAACTCAGCTATGCAGCATGTGGGTAGTCACTAGAGGTAGCTGGTTCCTTTTCACTTAGTGTCCAATCCTTTTGTAGATGGCACAATACCCACCCCACATGTATATTAATTTATAGTGCTGCGTCATTCATCCTTCCTCCTCAGGACACAAAGCTAAACTCAGCTATGCAGCATGAGAGGTAGCTGGTTCATTTTCACTTGGTGTCCAATCCTTTTGTAGATGGCACAATACCCACCCACATGTATATTAATTTATAGTGCTGTGTTGTTCATCCTTCCTTCTCAAGACACAAAGCTAAACTCTGCAGCATGTGTTTAGTCACTAGAGGGAGCTGGTCAATTTTTACTTGACGTGTTTAATCCTCTTGTAGGTGGAACAATACCCACACGTATATTAGTTCATAGTGCCATGCCATGTCCCTCATCCTTCCTCCTCAGGGCACAAATCTAAACTCAGCTTCATTTTTTTTTATCTGATGTCTAGAGGAAGAACGTTTTTCATCACCCACAGAACAATGTCCTTGTGAAGGCGGAAGGAAAATACGACCTATACACATGAGAAGTCTTGATCAGCACAGCTAGATAAGATACGTCCTTCCTTCCTTCCTCAGGACACAAAAGCTAAACTCAGCTATGCAGCATGTGCGTGGTCACTAGATGGAGCTGGTTCAGTTTCACTTAGTGTCCAATCCTTTTGTAGGTGGCACAATAACCACCCATATGCATATAAATTTATGGTGCCATGTCCCTCATCCTTCCTCCTCAGGACACAAAGCTAAACTCAGCTTAATTTCTTTTACCTGATGTCTAGAGGAAGAATGTTTTTCATTACCCACAGTACAATGTCCTTGTGAAGGCGGAAGAAGAATACGGCCTATACACATGAGAAGTCTTGATCAGCACAGCTAGATAAGATGCGTCCTTCCTCCTCAGGACACAAAGCTAAACTCAGCTATGCAGCATGTGCGTATTCACTATAGGTAAAGTTGACCCAGGGAAAATCTGATTGCTTCACGGGGGATCAGGAGGGAATTTTTTTCCCCCCTGCTGTAGCAAATTGGATCATGCATTGCTGGGGTTTTTCGCCTTCTTCTGGATCAACTGTGGGTGAAGGATTGTGTATATGGGATTGTATTTTTATTTTGGTTGAACAAGATGGACTTGTGTCTTTTTCAACCTAACTATGCAACTAGAGGGAGCTGGTTCATTTTGACTTAGTGTCCAATCCTCTTGTAGGTGACACAATACCCACATTTATATTAATTTATGGCGCCATATTCCTCAAATTTTCTTCTCTGGGTACAAAGCTGTACAGCCAATGTGTAGCCACTAGAGGGAGCTGGTCCATTTTCGCTTTGTGGGAATTGTTTCACCTACAAGAGGATTGGACACTAAGTGAAAATGGACCAGCTCCCTCTAGTGGCTACACTTTGTCTGTACAGCTTTGTGCCCTGAGAAGGAAGGTTGAGGGACATGGCACCATAAATAAATCTAAATGTGGGTATTGTGCCTCCTACAAGAGGATTGGACATTAAGTGAAAATGGACCAGCTCCCTCCAGTGGCTACACATTGGCTGTACAGCTTTGTACCCAGAGAAGAAAATTTGAGGGATATGGCACCATAAATGAATATAAATGTGGGAATTGTGTCACCTACAAGAGGATTGGACACTTTTATATTCATTTATGGTGCCATGGCCCTCAACCTTCCTTCTCAGGGCACAAAGCTGTACAGCCAATGTGTAGCCACTAGAGGGAGCTGGTCCATTTTCACTTAGTGTCCAATCCTCTTGTAGGTGGCACAATACCCACATTTATATTCATTTATTGTGCCATGTCCCTCAACCTTCCTTCCCAGGGTACAAAGCTGTTCAGAAAAATGTAGGCCCTAGCTGGTCCATTTTCACTTAGTGTCCAATCCTCCTGTGGGTAGCAAAATACCCACATGTATATTCATTTATGGTGCCATGTCCCTCAACATTCCTCCTCAGGACACAAAGCTAAACTCAGCTATGCACATTTATGGTGCTGTGTCCCTCTCAATAAGGTCTTCATTGTTTATCTGATGTCTAGAGGAAGAACGTTTTTCGTTACCCACAGAAGCCAGTTTCTCTTTCATTCTCCCAATGCTCAGCACTTCCACAACCTACCTCAAGCACAGTTGTGGTAATGTAAAAGCACAAACCAACGCAGTTTTCTCAGGTTTTGCAGGGCTGGTGAGGAGAACCAGGACATGAAACTTGCCCTCAATTACCACATATTACTTTTGGGTGACAAGAGAAAATTCTGCATATTGAACCCGTCAAAGGTTCCCAACTTTTAGGCTTCTGCTCGAGTTGGGTTTAAAAAAAAAAAAAAATAATTCCTCCACCTTTTCCAGCCCCCCCCCCCCCTTTGCAGCCGATCCTGCAGAATGACAGGTGCACATTAAAGAAATTTATATATATATATATATATATATATATATATATATATATATATATATATATATATATATAAATATATATATATATATATATATATATATATATATATATATATATATATATATATATATACACATACATACATATATATATATATACATACACACACATAAATAAGTCACAAAGTGATGCAACCACTAAAAGGCCGGTCCCCAAAGGAAATACACAGCGACAGACTGTGAGCCGTAACATGGAAAACAAACACCACAACATGCTCCTAACGCAAGGAAAACTCAGAATTAAAGTGGATTTATTCATGGGAAAAAAAAAAAAAAATCTAATCTGCCTCCGACGTCGGGCTCAAGCAGACTCTATTCAGAAGGACACTTGTGAAAAATAGATTGTTTTTTTTTTTTTTCTTTTATTAACAAGGACAGAAAATGGTTGAAAGGATAACTGACCGTTACCCGACTACGATAAGAATGGCGATGGAATTTTGCGATTTATTTTAAAACAAAAAAAAAGACAGGGAGAGTGGAGGTAGAAAGAGAGCAAGGTTGGGAGGGGGATGGGGAGAAAGTAAAGATGGCCATACACTGATCGAAATTCAACTGTTTCAGCAGGGACCGGACGAACGTCGATCAGTATGTGGCCGTCCCTGCTTGGCAGAAGTAAATTCTTGGATGGGCTTCTGCTGAAAAGGTCATCTTGGAAAATGTTTCTTGATTAGTGACACTGTCAGAATACAAGGTCCCTGTAGGGGGGTGAGGGGTGAATTCCTCAGTTTACCTCAGTTGTGTGGATGGAGGAATCTGCTAAATTTTATTTAGTTTAGCATGCAGACTAAATAAAAAAAAATATCTAACCGTCTGTGGCAAGCATTAGTAGGGAGAGAGAGCAAGAGAGCGCGCAATGGCCGGGGGGGGGGGGGGGGGGAGGAAGAGAGAGCGCGCAATGGCCGGGGGGGGGGGGGGGGGGGGGGGGGGGGGGGGAGGAAGAGAGAGCGCGCAATGGCCGGGGGGGGGGGGGGGGGGAGGAAGAGAGAGCGCGCAATGGCCGGGGGGGGGGGGGAGGAGGAAGAGAGAGCGCGCAATGGCCGGGGGGGGGGGAGGAAGAGAAAGAGAAAGAGAAAGAGAAAGAGAGAGAGAGAGAGAGAGAGAGAGAGAGAGAGAGAGAGAGAGAGAGAGAGAGAGAGAGAGAGAGAGAGAGAGAGAGAGAGAGAGAGAGAGAGAGAGAGAGAGAGAGAGAGAGAGAGAGAGGGGAGAGAGGGGGGGAGAGAGGGGGAGAGAGGGGGAGAGAGAGAGGGAGCGCGCAATGGCGGGGGGGATTGGAAGAGCACAAGGGTTGGGGGGGGAGAGAGAGAGAGAGAGAGAGAGAGAGAGAGAGAGAGAGAGAGAGAGAGAGAGAGAGTGAGAGAGAGAGAGAGAGAGGAGAGAGAGGGGGAGAGAGGGGGAGAGAGCGCGGGGGAGAGAGGGAGAGGGAGAGAGGGGAGAGAGGGGGAGAGAGGGGGGGAGAGAGGGGAGGAGAGAGGGGAGAGAGGGGGAGAGAGGGGAGAGAGGGGGAGAGAGAGAGCGAGCGCGCAATGGCGGGGGGGATTGGAAGAGCACAAGGGTTGGGGGGGGGGGGGGGGAGAGAGGGGGAGAGAGAGGGGGAGAGAGAGAGGGAGCGCGCAATGGCGGGGGGGATTGGAAGAGCACAAGGGTTGGGGGGGGGGGGGGGGAGAGAGGAGAGAGAGAGAGAGAGAGAGAGAGAGAGAGAGAGAGAGAGAGAGAGGAGAGAGAGAGAGAGAGAGAGAGAGAGAGAGAGAGAGAGAGAGAGAGAGAGAGAGAGAGACGCATGAGGGTGGGGAGAATGAGCAAGGGTGAGAGAGGGAGTGTTAATTAGATAATAAAAATAATAATAATCATATTTTACGATTTCCAAAAACAAAATAGTTTGAGGATCGGCGTGACTGGATACGGGATAAAGGAGATTGTACAGAGATTGTAACATGCAATGAGCTTTGCTGCACCTAAAACTGATATTTCAGTGGTGGAGATTGGGGACTTAAATACACAGAAGAGAAGGGAGACGTTTTACCGGCCCATCTAGTCCAGAGCATTACACAGCTCTGCCACACAGTACAGCCAGGTGAATGATACCACTTTCTATGTCATCGCTCCTCCCCCAGGAAGCTGATTGGGCAGTGAAGGAGCAGCAGCAGACAAAAGACATGGGGGGGGGGGGAGAGAAATGACCCAACGTTCAAGAGACATGTAAATGAGCCAAAGGGTGTCTTTATATCGCTGCCTAGCGTCGCTCTACATGTAACATGGGAAGGTCGGTGACCGTTTGGGAAAAACGGAAATTCAAACCTTCACCAAACCACTTTGCGATAACACTACAAAAATAAAAAAAGTCAATAGCTTGTGACAATAACACTGTGTAGCCTTTTACATTTTCGCTCTATGGTCATTGGACAAAGACCCCATCATCTTACCCATGAAGGGCCACCACCTCAACCCATGAAGGGCCACCACCTCACCCCATGAAGGGCCACCACCTCAACCCATGAAGGGCCACCACCTCACCCCATGAAGGGCCACCACCTCACCCCATGAAGGGCCACCACCTCACCCCATGAAGGGCCACCACCTCAACCCATGAAGGGCCACCACCTCAACCCATGAAGGGCCACCACCTCAACCATGAAGGGCCACCACCTCAACCCATGAAGGGCCACCACCTCAACCCATGAAGGGCCACCACCTCAACCATGAAGGGCCACCACCTCAATCATGAAGGTCCACCACCTGAACCAGACCTACAGACCCTGCCCCCAACGCAAAATACCAGTCATTGGCCCTTAGGGAGAAGGAGGGGGGGTGACATCACCCTTCAGGTATGCCGCAGCATTTGGGCCTGGCGATTGGCTACAACGTGGGAGTGGCCACATACGCCGTACTACCTGGAAGCAGGGGCTGCGATGGAGCAAGGAGCACTAAAGCAAGTGGGTATGACTGGATTGGAAAGGGTGGGCTTAAACCAGGAGGAGGGGGGGGTCCCAAAACGGGCGGCCCCATCAGCTGTTGCCAAACTACAAATCCCATGAGGCATTGCAAGGCTGACAGTTACAAGCATGACTTCCTCAGGCAGAGGCATGATGGGACTTGTAGTTCCGCAACAGCTGGAGGTCCACCAGTTTACAACCCTTAATGGGCCGACAGGAAGGGGGGGGAGGGGACTCAAACTGGCGGCCCTCCAGCTTTTGCGAAACTACAAGTCCCATCATGCCTCTGCCTGAGGAAGTCATGCTTGTAACGGTCAGCCTTGCAATGCCTCATGGGATTTGTAGTTTGGCAACAGCCGGGAGTGGCCGCCAGTTTGAGACCCCCCCCCCTCCTTTCCTGTCGGCTCACTAAGAGTTGTTAATGCCGGAGGCGTCTCCTGATCATGTGATCACACCTGTTCTTCGATTGCCAGGGGCGTGCACCTGAGCGCGCTCCCAGTACAAAAACACTTACACTGGCCGTAGACATATGGGGGGGGGGGGGGGCAACACAGCCTAAGGCCCGCCTACACTATGCATACAGCTGGCGGGAGGGCTTAAAAAAGAAACTATTACATGGCCCCCAATGGGCAAGTTGGCAGGGCATCCAAGTAGCAACAGCGCCCACTAGTGTTTTAGTAAAAAAATGATTTTACTTTTTTATTTTTATTTTTATTTTCTGTCTGCACAAAAAAAGTTTATTTTTTGTTGTTGTCTGCAGCCCTGAAATCCTCCAGTCTAGCTACGGTTCGGGTACAAAAACATCGAGAGAGGTACAAGAAAGGCAATATCAGGAATTTGAGTTTAGAATGTCTCAACTAGTATATTACAAGAAAAAGGTCACACATTGCAAGTGCTTAGAAAACAAACAAAAAAAAAGAAATAAGAAAAGAAGGAAGAGGGGCCTGAAACATGTACAAACGCAGCACAAAAAAAGTGGCATCTGCTGTACAACGAGGGGGAGTTGTGCTGCACCCCCTAGTGGTGAAACTGGATTCCGTTCTCCTGGAGGATGCAGGCCCCGGGCTATAGAAGGACGCAGTCCGATTCCGGCTTCCGCCCCTGCCGCCGATCCGAGGGAGGACGCCCGGGAGTCTGAGCCCTCGCCTGAGGATACAAAAGAAATTCCATTAAAGTAAAAATGTAAACCCAAAATCGCAAAAAATAAAATAAAAATAATAAAATTTAAATAAAAAATAAAATCACATAGAAGCCTAAGGGGCGCCTGAAATGCAGCAAAACCCCATTGACTTTAAAACACCCAACCTTGGATTGCCCATCAATACTGTTATATAGCACACCCTGGTATCCCTTTAGACGTGCATGCTCTACCCAGATGAACACTGGGTGCTGCAGCTGTGTAATCTGCTGATCAGTTGCTCGATAAGGTTTTGGTGGGAGGGGGTTGGCAAGCTCCTGACAATGTCACAGATCTTCTTTTAAGAGTCTTTACATTATATAGAAAAAGAGCACACCCCTGACATCCCTTTAGATATGCCTGCTCCTCCCTGCTGGTCACTGGGTGCTGCAGACTTCAGCTGTGCAATCTGCTGATCAGTTGCTTGATAGGGTTTGGTAAGCTCCTGTAAACGTCACAGATTTTCTTTCAGGAGCTTTTGCGTTATGTGAAAGAACACACCCCTGGGCATCCCTTTAGATGTGCATATTCATCCTGCTGGCTATTGCGAGCTGCAGACTTGAGCTGTGCAATCTGCTGATCCCTTGCTTGATAGGGTTTTCCTGTGATGGATTGGCAAACTCCTGTAACCATCACAGCGCCCTGCCACAGATCTGATTCTTTCAAAGAGCCTTTGCGTTAAATGAAAGAACATAGACCCCAACATCGCTTTAGAAGTGCATGCTCCTCACCTTGTCTTGCTACTGGGTGGGTGGGGGGGGAGAGGAGGGTGTGAACAAGCCAAGCTTCCCCTTTTAATGACACTGGCTGGTAAGGGGTTAAACTTCAGAGGCGATCAAAGGGTTAACTGTGTGCCTAGCCAGCGGTGCTGTGTGCCTAGCCAGCGGTTATGTGTGCCTAGCCAGCGGTTATGTGTGCCTAGCCAGCGGTTATGTGTGCCTAGCCAGCGGTTATGTGTGCCTAGCCAGCGGTTATGTGTGCCTAGCCAGCGTTTCTGTGTGCTGTGTTGCCTAGCCAGTGTTTATGTGTGCTGTGTGCCTAGCCAGTGTTTATGTGTGCCGTGTGCCTAGCCAGTGTTTATGTGTACTGTGTGTGCTGCTTTTACTAGGGGAAGAGATGGAATCCATTCCTTTCCCTGTCAGAACAGAGATCTGCCTTCTTTACATAGGCAGAGCTCTGTTCGGTGTCTCTGCCTGATGATTGGCGGCTGCCGGCAGAAATCAAAAAAAAAAAAATCCCAGCAGAAGCGCCCCCTGTAGGCGAAAGCGTGTATAGGAACGCGATTCTGCACAGGAGAGCCGCCCTGTAGCAGTAAACCTGCTATGGGGCAGTCAGTAAGTGGATAAATTAAACAAATACCAGACGATCCCGCCATGAAGACCCTCATTCAGGCACTTCCTGTTATAGGGTGACAACGATCTGTCCCCTATGTTATCTTTTTTCGCATTGGGGCCTTTTTTTAAAAACAGGACGTCCGCTGTTGTCACCGTCAGAAAACCAGTCCTGAGAAAAGCCACGCAGCCAATCGCTGGAGTACGTGTAGACAGGAAAAGGCTGCAAAGGGGCTGCAGGAGAGGAGCAGCACTGAGATATAAATAATAATAAAAAATAGGTAAAAAATAAAATAAAAAAAAAATAAATAAAATAGTATTGTATTAAAAGAAATAGCAATTATTAATGATACCCAGTCCTGAGCAAACCGACGTTCTCCAGGTGGAAAGGTTTAGCGATCATCGAATACTTCCTCCTTTCAGACTAATGCGTTGTGACTGGCTGTCATTGACTCCACACAGCCAATCACCACCCACCTCTCCCTGGATTAACACCCTCCAGTGTGATCTATAGGGAGATCCCGGGGGTTTACCTATGCGGGGGAGGTGACGTAACTGATGTAAATAACGGTGGATTAGTAGAGGCGGCAGGTGGTTGTCACCGATTTGTGGGAAATATTCACACCTAGGAAATGAGATTACAGATTGTGACTCAGCCCAGATTACAGATTTTTTTCTTTTTCCGAGTGTCTTAGTTTATTTCTGAGCGTCTATGTCATACCCAACACATTGCCGATGAGTCACACCGCATGCAGGGGGGGCGCCGCCGAGCCTTCCCTTCAGTCCTGCACAGTTGTAGCGGCTCCTCTCCTGGACTGAAAACGGCTTCCTCTGGTTTCACCGCACACTGTGAGCTTCCCACAATGTGCAGTAGAAGCTGCAGCAAGTCAGATAAGAGCCCCGCCCTCGTTTCCTGGCTGAAGGGACACTCATTATCATTTTGCCCTCCAGCTGTTGCGAAAAAAGTCCCATGAGGCATTGCCAGGCTGACAGTTACTAGCATGGCTCCCACAGGCAGAGGCATGATGGGACTTGCAGTTCTGCAACAGCTGGAGGGCCGACAGTTTGACACCCCTGATCTAGCAGTTCCACCTGTTGCAAAGCTACAAGTCCCATTATGCTTCTGACCGTGGGAGGGCCGACAGTTTGACACCCTCTGATCTAGCCCTTTCCTTCACAGCCTGTCTCTGGCCCGCCCCCTTTCATTCATTGGATACCAGTTCCTGCAGTCAGGAGGTGCTCAGCATCACATGTGGGTGTTACATGCAAATAAAGTCTACCTAGGAATGCTGGGCCCCAGGGGGTCTCAAACTGGCGGCCCTCCACCTGTTGCAAAACTACAAGTCCCATCATGCCTCTGCCTGTGGGAGACATGCTTGGAATTGTCAGCCTTGCAATGCCTTATGGGACTTGTAGTTTCACAAACAGCTGGAGGGCCGCCAGTTTGAGACCCCTGGGGCCCGGCATTCCTAGGTAGACTTTATTTGCATGTGTAACACCCACATGTGATGCTGAGCACCTCCTGACTGCAGGAACTGGTATCCAATGAATGAAAGGGGGCGGGCCAGAGACAGGCTGTGAAGGAAAGGGCTAGATCAGGGGGTGTGAAACTGTCGGCCCTCCAGCTGTTGCAGAACTGCAAGTCCGGGGGTTCCAAGTAATTTTCTAGCCAAAAATACTGATTGTTACATGTAAACAAAAAGTGCCAGAAGAGGCCCGGACTGTAAGTGGTTAATGCAGAGAATGCATTAAAGTGGTTGTTAACTTCACATGACCCTCTCTGTGTCCTATGATAGGTGTCCCTGTCTGCTTTTTTATGAAAAAAAATAAAAATAAAATAATAATAAAAAAAAAGCCTTCTTTACCTGATTTCAGAGCGTCTCAAGGTGCTCACATGACCAGCCGGCTCTCTCTCCTCTCCCTTTCTGACAGCTGCAGAGGGCGGGGCAGAGATTCCACCGCTGCCCTCAGTAGGGAGAGGGAGAGCAAGAGGGAGAGGGAGAGCAAGAGGGAGAGGGAGAGCAAGAGGGAGAGGGAGAGCGAGAGGGAGAGCAAGAGGGAGAGCGAGAGCAAGAGGGAGAGCGAGAGCAAGAGGGAGAGCGAGAGCAAGAGGGAGAGCGAGAGCAAGAGGGAGAGCGAGAGCAAGAGGGAGAGCGAGAGCAAGAGGGAGAGCGAGAGCAAGAGGGAGAGCGAGAGCAAGAGGGAGAGCGAGAGCAAGAGGGAGAGCGAGAGCAAGAGGGAGAGCGAGAGCAAGAGGGAGAGCGAGAGCAAGAGGGAGAGCGAGAGCAAGAGGGAGAGCGAGAGCAAGAGGGAGAGCGAGAGCAAGAGGGAGGGAGAGAGCGAGAGCAAGAGGGAGAGCGAGAGCAAGAGGGAGAGCGAGAGCAAGAGGGAGAGCGAGAGCAAGAGGGAGAGCGAGAGCAAGAGGGAGAGCGAGAGCAAGAGGGAGAGCGAGAGCAAGAGGGAGAGCGAGAGCAAGAGGGAGAGCGAGAGGAAGAGGGAGAGGGAGAGCAAGAGGGAGAGGGAGAGCAAGAGCGAGAGGGAGAGCAAGAGGAAGAGGGAGAGCAAGAGGAAGAGGGAGAGCAAGAGGAAGAGGGAGAGCAAGAGGAAGAGGGAGAGCAAGAGGAAGAGGGAGAGCAAGAGGAAGAGGGAGAGCAAGAGGAAGAGGGAGAGCAAGAGAGAGAGGAGAGCAAGAGGGAGAGAAAGAGGGAGAGCAAGAGGGAGAGCAAGAGGGAGAGCAAGAGGGAGAGCAAGAGGGAGAGCAAGAGGGAGAGCAAGAGGAAGAGCAAGAGGAAGAGCAAGAGGAAGAGGGAGAGCAAGAGGAAGAGGGAGAGCAAGAGGAAGAGGGAGAGCAAGAGGAAGAGGGAGAGCAAGAGGAAGAGCGAGAGCAAGAGGGAGAGCGAGAGCAAGAGGGAGAGCGAGAGCAAGAGGGAGAGCGAGAGCAAGAGGGAGAGCGAGAGCAAGAGGAAGAGCGAGAGCAAGAGGGAGAGGGAGAGCAAGAGGGAGGGCGAGAGAGAGAGGGAGAGCGAGAGCAAGAGGGAGAGCGAGAGCAAGAGGGAGAGCGAGAGGGAGAGCGAGAGCAAGAGGGAGAGCGAGAGCGAGAGCGAGGGGAGAGCGAGAGAGAGAGAGGGAGAGGGAGAGGGAGAGCAAGAGCGAGAGAGAGCGAGAGCGAGAGAGGGAGAGCAAGAGAGAGGGGGAGAGGGAGAGCAAGAGGGAGAGCAAGAGGGAGAGCAAGAGGAAGAGCAAGAGGAAGAGCAAGAGGAAGAGGCAAGAGCAAGAGGAAGAGCAAGAGGAAGAGCAAGAGGAAGAGGAGCAGAGAGGGAGAGAGCAGAGAGGGGGAGGGAGAGCGCAAGAGGGAGAGGGGGGAGGGAGAGCAAGAGGGAGAGCAGAGAGGAGAGAGGGAGAGCAAGAGGAAGAGGGAGAGCAAGAGGAAGAGGGAGAGCAAGAGGAAGAGGGAGAGCAAGAGGAAGAGGGAGAGCAAGAGGAAGAGGGAGGGGAGCAAGAGGAGAGAGGGAGAGCAAGAGGAAGAGGGAGAGCAAGAGGAAGAGGGAGAGCAAGAGGAAGAGGGAGAGCAAGAGGGAGAGGAGGGGAGAGCAAGAGGGAGAGCAAGAGGGAGAGCAAGAGGGAGAGAGAAGAGGAAGAGCAAGAGGGAGAGCAAGAGGAAGAGCAAGAGGAAGAGTAAGAGGGAGAGCAAGAGAGAAAGAGGGAGAGCAAGAGAGGGAGAGCAAGAGGAAGAGGGAGAGCAAGAGGGAGAGAGAGCAAGAGAGAGAGGGAGAGCAAGAGAGGGAGAGCAAGAGGGAGAGCAAGAGGAAGAGCAAGAGGGGGAGCAGGGAGAGCAAGAGGGAGAGCAAGAGGAAGAGGGAGAGCAAGAGGGAGAGCAAGAGGGAGAGAGCAAGAGAAGAGGGAGAGCAAGAGGGAGAGCAAGAGGGAGAGCAAGAGGGAGAGCAAGAGGAGAGCAAGAGGAGAGCAAGAGGAAGAGCAAGAGGGAAGAGACAAGAGGAGAGCAGAGGAGAGGAGGGCAGAGGGGAGGGGGAGGGCAAGAGGGGGAGCAAGAGGGAGAGCAAGAGGGAGAGCAAGAGGGAGAGCAAGAGGGGGAGAGCAAGAGGGAGAGGGCAAGAGGGGGGGGGGGGGAGCGGGAGGGGTGGGAGGGGGAGAGCAGAGAGGGGGGGCAAGGGAGGGAGGGGAGCAGGGTGAGAGAGAGAGCGGGGGGGGGAGGGAGAGCAAGAGGGAGAGCAAGAGGAAGAGCAGAGAGAGAAGAGGGAGAGCAGGAGGAGAGGAAGAGGAGAGCAGAGAGAAGAGGGAGAGAAGAGAGGAGAGAGGGAGAGCAAGAGGAAGAGGGAGAGAAGAGGAAGAGGGGAGAGCAAGAGGGAGAGCAAGAGGAAAGAGGGAGAGGAAGAGGGAAGAGGGAGGAGAGCAAGAGGAGAGGAGAGCAAGAGGGAGAGAGAGCAAGAGGGAGGGAGCACAGAGGAGAGCAAGAGGAAGAGCAAGAGGAAGAGCAAGAGGAAGAGCAAGAGGAAGAGCAAGAGAAGAAGAGAGCAGAGAGGGAGAGCAGAGAGAGAGAGCAAGAGGGAGAGCAAGAGGAAGAGCAAGAGGAAGAGCAAGAGGAAGAGCAAGAGGAAGAGCAAGAGGAAGAGCAAGAGGAAGAGCAAGAGCAAGAGCAAGAGGGAGAGCAAGAGGGGAGAGCGAGAGGGAGAGGAGAGGAAGAGCAGAGGAAGAGCAAGAGCAAGAGCGAGAGAGAGAGCGAGAGCAAGAGCAAGAGAGCGAGAGAGAGAGCGAGAGCGAGAGCGAGAGGGAGAGAGCGGAGAGGGAGAGCGAGAGCGAGAGGGAGAGGGAGAGGGGAAAGGGAGAGCGAGAGGGAGAGGGAGAGGGAGAGGGAGAGGGGAAAAAGGGAGAGGGAGAGGGGAAAGGGAAAAAAAGGGAGAGCGAGAGGGAGAGGGAAAGGGAAAAAAAGGGAGAGCGAGAGGGAGAGGGAAAGGGAAAAAAAGGGAGAGCGAGAGGGAGAGGGAAAGGGAAAAAAAGGGAGAGCGAGAGGGAGAGGGAAAGGGAAAAAAAGGGAGAGCGAGAGGGAGAGGGAAAGGGAAAAAAAGGGAGAGCGAGAGGGAGAGGGAAAGGGAAAAAAAGGGAGAGCGAGAGGGAGAGGGAAAGGGAAAAAAAGGGAGAGCGAGAGGAAGAGCGAGAGGAAGAGCGAGAGGAAGAGCGAGAGGAAGAGCGAGAGGAAGAGCGAGAGGAAGAGCGAGAGGAAGAGCGAGAGGAAGAGCGAGAGGAAGAGCGAGAGCCGGCCTGTCACGTGAGCGCCAGGAGACGCTCTGAAATCAAGTAAAGACATTTTTTTCTTTATAAATAAAACACGCAGAGACAGGATCACCTGTCATTAGGACACAAGGAGGATTATATAGGAAAATAAAAGTAATTTTAGCAGCGGGAGGGGGGGGGGCGGGCACTGACACAGAAGCTGACAGGCAGGGAGGAGGACAGAAACGGACAAAGCAGGGCTGTGGATGATGGATGCACGTCAACTGATCACAGTCAGAGCTCAGCAGCCATGATATACTGCGGTCAGTTTACAGAGGGGAGGGCATAGCCAGGCAGGATCAGCCAGATATTTTAGGTGATACTGTGCTGTATAACATGCTTTAAAGGAACGGGATCTTTTTTTTGGGGGGGTTAAACACTTTACGGTAAAGAAGAGAAAAAAAAAATAAAATAAAAAACACACACACACTCACACACACACACCTTTGTGCTGGCCATACATTATACAACTTTCTTGTATAATTTTCCTTTAGATTTACCAAAACCATATCATTTGAAGTCAAACAAACCCTTTTAATTTGAATGCAAATCAGACAGGCCCTCACACTACATAATTGAAGGTAAATTAAAGGAAAGGAAAATGAACAAGGTCTTTTCTTTTTTTACCTTAAAGTGTTTGTTAACCAAAAAAAAAATCTCGTTCCCTTAAAACCACTTTAAACTTGGTCTTTAAATGTGGGTGAGGCTACAGGCAGCCTATAGAGGGGTGTTTAGAGGACAACATGACTTGGCGATTCTTGATACCCCACATTACCTGTGGAGGGGAGTGCGACGGTCCCGGGACTGGGGCCTGCGGCTGCTGCTGCTGCTGCTGCTGCTGCTGTTGGTATTCCTCCTGCTGTAGCTGTCTGGCCAGCTCCAGGTCACTGATGGGTAGGGGGCCTTGCTGCTGCTGTTGTAATGACAGAGCGATCATGTAATCCTGGAAGGAAAAAAAAAAAAAAAGGATCACAAATAACTTTTATTTATTTTTTTATGTATTTTTTAATTATTATATTGGGAAGGGGTTAGGACCGCCTTCATTTTTTTTTTTATTGCCCTCAGTGTCCTTGACAAGCTTGTAGGAGGAGTTTTCTGACTGACTATCTTATGAGGCCGCGGGACCCCTGACCCTCTGTCTGGACAGTGCTGATTGGCCCTGTGCTTATCACATGCATCCTCCCAAGAAAAAAACAAAAAAAACAAAAAAAAAAACAAACTCCTGTCTAGCAATACAAACCAAACTGAGCATTGTGTAGCCTGACTCCATAGTCTCTGTGTTATCATGAAATTATCAGGGGACAGTGGAAGAAGGGGAGGGTCAAAGAAGACAGGATCAAAAATTAAGACTTAACCCCTTAGGTTCCACAGCGAGTATAACAAGCATGCTTTACTGCACATACAGACTGATTTTACCATTGTGGGTTTTGTAACACTTTCATTTGTGCCCAATCGGTGTTTGTGTGTTTACCATGTGCTGTTTTTACATAGGGATGAGCTTTACAGAGAAACAAAATCCAGCGTATCCCCCGCTGACAGGACGGAGCTCCGCCTTGTTTACATATGCAGAGCTTGGTCCTATCTCTCTCGATCAGTGGGTGCGGGTGGACATCCATCGGTCGGCACCCACTGATCGGCTTATGCTTCATCTTATCAGAGTACAGCCGCAGCGCAGGCGGCAAACCTCACGCGTCCCCAGATCTGTCAATCTCATCAATAGGAGTTTGTAGAAAGATCTGTACAGCTCCATCATCAAACCGTATTTTTGTTGAGCTCAGAGTTCCTCTTTAGGTTCTCGTTTTTTGTGGCCGAGCCGTCTGAAGTCTGGTTATACCTGATCGACCTGCCTCTGCTGCAGCTGCTGGGGGCCGTAGGCGGCTTCCTTCTCCAGCTGAGTCAGGTGGAAGTCGGAGTCGCAGAAGCAGCTGTCCCCTTCTACGTTGTGAAGACTTTCCCAGATCACCTTCTCCTCTTGCAGAAAGCCCTGGTCCGTCACCAACAAATACAGGTGGCCCTGTCATCGAGAACATGGAGAAAGGATTTACTAAAAACACAGAACATGTTGCCTGTTGCTTTAGGGGGTCAGTTTTGTATTGCATTATATAATAGCGCATATGGTTTAAAAACCGCTATACATTCCCATTACATTAGCTCATGGCTTCTGTTGTCAATGCTGCCCTCTAATGGTCACACGAAGCATAGCATGTGCTGCATTTGTACTCTATAGAAACAATAGTGTACAATTGTATTATTTGTAAAGTATGTGTAATACATTCATACATAGAGCGATAGAGATAGATAGATATAATATAAAAGATAGATATAATATAATATTAGATAGATAGATGGAATATAAGATAGATAGATGGAAAGAATATAAGATAGATAGAATATTAGATAGATATCTATATCTAATATTCTATCTATCTTATATTCCATCTATCTATCTATCCATCTTATATTCCATCTATCTATCTATCCATCTTGTATTCCATCTATCTATCTATCCATCTTATATTCCATCTATCCATCCATCTTATATTCCATCTATCCATCCATCCATCTTATATTCCATCTATCCATCTTATATTCCATCTATCCATCTTATATTCCATCTATCCATCTTATATTCCATCTATCCATCTTATATTCCATCTATCCATCTTATATTCCATCTATCCATCTTATATTCCATCTATCCATCTTATATTCCATCTATCTATCCATCTTATATTCCATCTATCCATCTTATATTCCATCTATCCATCTTATATTCCATCTATCCATCTTATATTCCATCTATCCATCTTATATTCCATCTATCCATCTTATATTCCATCTATCCATCTTATATTCCATCTATCTATCTTTCTTATATTCCATCTATCTATCTTTCTTATATTCCATCTATCTTTCTTATATTCCTTCCATCTATCCATCTTATATTCCTTCCATCTATCCATCTTATATTCCTTCCATCTATCCATCTTATATTCCTTCCATCTATCCATCTTATATTCCTTCCATCTATCCATCTTATATTCCTTCCATCTATCCATCTTATATTCCTTCCATCTATCCATCTTATATTCCTTCCATCTATCCATCTTATATTCCTTCCATCTATCCATCTTATATTCCTTCCATCTATCCATCTTATATTCCTTCCATCTATCCATCTTATATTCCTTCCATCTATCCATCTTATATTCCTTCCATCTATCTATCCATCTTTTATTCCTTCCATCTATCTATCCATCTTTTATTCCATCTATCTATCAATCTTATATTCCATCTATCTATCCATCTTATATTCCATCTATCTTTCTTATATTCCATCTATCTATCTTATATTCCATCATCTAATATCTAACTAATATCTATCTATCTTCTATTATATCCGTCTAATATTCTATCTATCTTATATTCCATCTAATACTCTGTCTAATATTCTATCTATCTATCTTATATTATATCCGTCTTATATTCTATCTAATATCTATCTATCTTGTATCTATCTATCTTGTATCTATCTATCTTGTATCTATCTATCTTGTATCTATCTATCTTGTATCTATCTATCTTGTATCTATCTATCTTGTATCTATCTATCTTATTTTCTATCTATCTATCTCATATTCTATCTATCTATCCATCTCATATTCTATCTATCTATCCATCTCATATTCTATCTATCTATCTATCTATCCATCTCATATTCTATCTATCTATCTATCTATCTATCCATCTCATATTCTATCTATCTATCTATCTATCCATCTCATATTCTATCTATCCATCTTATATTCTATCCATCTTATATTCTATCCATCTTATATTCTATCCATCTTATATTCTATCCATCTTATATTCTATCCATCTTATATTCTATCCATCTTATATTCTATCCATCTTATATTCTATCCATCTTATATTCTATCCATCTTATATTCTATCCATCTATCTATATAAAATCTCTCTATTCATTTTCAAATTAAATTTAGAGCAGTTACATACTGAAGGGCATACAGCAGCACCGTCACCTCAGTGGCGGGACAAGATCATCCAGTGCCCAGGGCAAAGATGCCAAATTGCACCCCCTCTTCATTATGTGTGAGCTTAGGGGGAGAGAGCGCACAGCCTGCACCTCCTCCCGGCTCTCTCCTCCTCTCCTTGCCACTTCTAGCCCTCGGCTGACAGAAGTAGTGATGTCGCTTTCACTACTCCTGTCAGCCATACAGTAGAAGAAGGAACTTGCGGTGCGGCGCCCCACCCCTAATCCCTACAATACACGCTGCGCCCAGAGCCGTCCCCCTTCTACCCACCCCTAATCCCTACAATACACGCTGCGCCCACAGCCGTCCCCCTTCCACCCACCCCTTGTCCCGGGCCCTGCGTCACCTGCACACGAATATCAGATCTATCTGGCTTGAGCACGGCGAGTTTTCTCTGAACTTCAGGCAGACAGAACATCAGATATTGCGTGAAAACCGTACCTTGTGCTTTATCAATGTGCTGAAGTGATTGTTGCGGAAGAAGACGCTGAGCTCGCCTTCTTTGACAGCCGCCATCAGTTCACACAGGCCGTGATAGGTCAACTGTGCTGCAGAAGACTCCAGGAACTGTTCTGCCAGAAGGCCTGCAAGAAAGGAGGAGGAGGAACGATGAACCAGAGAGGTCTAAAAATACACCAGATGACAAAAAAAAAAAAAAAAGAGGGGGGGGGGCACTGAGGTCACCCCTCATCTACGCCCTACACAGCTTCAGCTCAAACTTCCTAATGATTAAAGCGGATTAATATGCAATTTACCGGCCCTTTCCTTTTCAGAACGAACACAGCGAGCAATTGATACTGATCACTCATTGTGTTCATTCATATCTGAAGCATAGTAAACCACGTTCACTATGCTTCAATTTGTGAATGAACAGTGAGACTGTGCAGAGCGCTTCCCGTTCATTCATTCCGTGCAGCCGAGACACCAAAAATGGAATACACAATGCAGGTCACAGAGCGCGCTCCGGTGCGCACCGCAGGAGGCTGTCGTTTTAGCTATAGCGTGTTCAAGACCTAAAACATGAACAAAGCATTTCTCCCTCTATAGTGTGCATGTGCCCCAATCCACAGCACCAAGTGTCATTCCTGTCTGCTGCCTCCCCCCCCCCCCCTCTGCCATCAGCATGAGTCACTTCTGACAAGTTTTGACACCAAGCGATAAAAAGATGACAGGGGAGGGAGCTCCAGTACACAGCCTGTGATTGACAGCCTCAGCTCTGTTTTTTTGCATGTGCCGTCAATGACTTTGGGCACAGTACATAGGTACCTGCCCCCTCTTTGCATTTCTGAAAAGATATTGTGGGGTGGGGAGAGGCTCTGTGGAATAAGGCTCTATTCACACTTGTATGACTTCAAAGTCATGCAACTTTGATGCAATTTTTGATGGGTGCGACTCGTATGCGACTTTGGCTGACCAAGGGTAAAGGACATTTGTTGCATGTAGAACATTCAGGTGCGACTTCCATGGGACTTTGGGAGGTTTACATAGCAGGCTAAGGCTTGGTTTACACTGCCACGACTTGGGGGTCTCACAAGTCAGATTCCAAGTCGCATGACATGTAAAAAGAAAATCCCATGTTAGTCAATGAGAGCCGTCTTCATTAGCACTACTGAAGTCGCTCTGACTTTAGAAAAAGTTCCCGTGCTACTTCAAGGCGACTTCTATCCAACTTGTGCCCATAGACTTTAATGGAAGTCGCCTCCGAGTGGGATCCTCATTTATATTGATGCGATTTGGATCCGACATTACAGGAAGACTACCCAGGAATTCCCTGCGTTGTAGCCCCTTCCCTCGCTTCAAAGTAGTACTAAAGTTGCATCAAGTCGCCAGGAAGTTGCATTGGCAAAGTCGCACCGCGAGTCGTGCAACTATCAGGTTGCGGTAGTGTGAACCGAGCTTTAGGCATTCAAGTTGCACCAAAGTATTGGAGAGACCTTTTTAACCACTTGACGACCAGCCGCCGTCATACTGCAGCAGGTCGACTCGTTCCCGCAAATTGCCGTAGCTGTACGACGGTCCCTTTAACAGCTATAGCAGCCGCGTGCGTGCTGCATGCCAGGGGGGAGCTGATGTGGGTGGCTAGCGGACAACGCAGCCGCCGACCACCCGCATCAGCTCCCCCGTCGTAGCTGTACAACGGTCCCTTTAACAGCTATAGTAAGCACGTGAAAGGCGCGGCGGGGGGGGGGGGGGGAGCTGATGCGCGTAGCTGGCGGTAGCGTTGTCCACTGGCCACCCGCGATCGCTCCACAGACAGCCAGAACGGGGATCTGTCAATATAAAAGCAGATCCCTGTTCTGACAGGAGAGTAGAGAGAGATCATCTGTTCCTAGTGATCAGGAACAGCGATCTCTCTCTGTACTCCCAGTCAGTCCCCTCCCCCTCACAGTTAGAAACACCTCCCAGGGAACACTTAAACCCTTCCTTGCCAGTGCCATTTATACAGTAATCAGTGCATTTTTTATAGCACTGATCGCTGTAAAAAATGTCAATGGTCCCAAAAAAAAAAAAAAAAATACAAATAATAATTAAAAAAAAAAAAAAAAAAAAATACAAATCGCAGATCGCCGCCATTACTAGTAAAAAAATGTATACTAAAAAGTCCATAAATATATCCCCTATTTTGTAGACGCAATACCTTTTGCGCAAACCAATTATACGCTTATTGCGACTTTTACCAAAAATATGTAGAAGAATATATATTGGCCTAAACTGATGAAGAAAAATGTTTTTTTTTTTTTTTATATTATAGCAAAAAATGTATATGTATATGTATATGTATATGTATATGTATGTATGTATGTATGTATGTATGTATGTATGTATATATAATATATATATATATATATCTATTTATATATATATATATAATTTCAAAATTGTGTTTTTTTATAGCGTAAACATTTTATTTTTTAAATAAATAAAATGAAAAAATAAAATTATAAAAAAAAAAAAAAAAAAAATTATTTGCAGAGGTGATCAAATACAACCAAAAGATAAAAAAAAAAAAAAAAAAAGACAAGTTTTGTTTGGGTACAGCATCGCACGACCGCACAAATGTCAGTTAAAAGTAACGTAGTGCCGTATCGCAAAAAATGTCCTGGTCATTAACGGTGAAAGAAATCTTCCGGAGCTGAAGTGGTTAAAGGTGCTGTGACTTTAAGTCGCACATATCTGAACGGTTGTCATTGAAAATACATGGGGTGCGACTTATGTGACTTTAGTGCCCAAAGTCGCATGACAAGTCAACAATTCTGAATGGAGCCCAAGACATTATTATGGATTAGGTTTTCCTAATCAATAGTACATCACATGGGCTAGATGAATTTGTGCCTTTACTGCCATATTGTTCAGTGTTGAAAAAACAAAAATGCACTAATATACTTTGCTGCTCTCCTTTAAAAGTCCCCCCACAAAAAAAAAAAAAAAAAAAAACACGATAATTGATGAATGTATATTGGGAGTTTTTACCTTCGGTCACCTGGTTCGGGTCGGGCGCATGTTTGCACATTATAATCTTTTCCACCAGCTGGTTGTAGCTTAGTTTGCCCACCGCATTCACCATTTCTGGGCTCTGCAAAGAAAGAAAAAAAAAAAAAGGGAGGAGCAAAACGTCATGACAAAGTATTTGCAAAGCACCGCGGGTTAGCTAAGACGAAGACTGGGAATGCCGTTAAAGTTCATGTGGGTGTAAAGGCATGTCCCAATACTTTTGGCAACATAGTGTATTTGTACCATAGGGTGAAGGATAAAACTTTAAAACAAACTCATCGGCTAAAGCTGCTGCCTGTTCATTGTCTCAAATGAGGAGTCCCCAAACATATATATAAAACATATATAAATTTTTTAGCAGAGACCCTAGAGAATAAAATAGCAGTCGTTGCAATTTTTTACATCACGCTGTATTTGCACAGCGGTCTTTTTTTGGGGGGGGTCTTTTTTTGGGGGGGAGGGGGGACACACTTTAACCACTTGCCGCCGGTCCACCGTCAAATGACAGAGGGATGGTGCAGCTCTCGTTTCTAAAATTCTGGAAAATTCTAAATTAAGAATGAAAATCTGAGCATTAAGGCCCCTTTCACACGGAAGGCCCGTTCAGATCCGCCTGTCAGTTTTGACGGCGGATCTGAACGGGCGCTCCATGTTACTCTATGGAGCGTCGGATGTCAGCGGAGACATGTCCGCTGACATCCGATCCGGTCCGATCCGCCAAATCCAGACGTATGGACCACACGTCCTGATCCGTCGGATCGGGTGAGATCGGGTGAGATCGGGTGAAAACGGACACACTGTCCGTTTTCATCCGATCTCTCCTTAGAGATCAGCGGCGCTCGCAAGCCCCTCCCCGCTCAGTGAGCGGAGAGAGGCTTGTCATCCGCCGGCTCAGCGGAGATCAACGGAGAGATCTCCCGCTGAGCCGGCGGACAGAGGCGGGCTCCGTGCAAGCGGAGCCCGTCTCGTGTGAAAGGGGCCTAAAAAGAAAAATCAAAACTATTAAAATTATAGGTATTGGAATTTTTCTTTCAAATTTGACTGTTAGTGAACGGAACGAATACGAATTTATCCGAAGTTACAAATTATCTGAAATAATGAATGCCGCATCTAAACGAATGGAAAATAACAATCTAATAATAATAAGGTTTTATTGTTATTTATTATTATTATTTATTATCAATTTGTTCAGATGCGGCATTCATTATTTCGAATAATTCGTAACTTCAAATACATTTATATTAGACATGGGCGCCGTCAAAAAAATTTGTTCCGTTCCGTTTAAAAAAAAAAAAAAAAAAAAACGTAATTCGTATACGAAATTTAAATTCGGATTCGTACGGAAATCGTAAATTTAAACGTTTCTGTTAAATTTAAAAACGGAAATTCGTTTACGAAATTTCATATTTCGTACAGAATTCTTATGCATAAACACCAGTCACGTTTCTGTTAATTTGGATCCGAAATTCGTAACGAAATTTCGTACGGAATTCATATGCATAAAAATTCGTATTTCGGATTCCTACGAATTTCGAAAAATTCGTACGAATTTCCGATTCGTTTGAAACTAATCGCACGTCTAGTTATTTCAAATTTTACTGATTTTCTCTCTTTTTTTTTTTTTCAGATTTTCCAAAAATCCAAAAATTTGGAAAATTTGAAATTTGGAAATTGAAAAATTCGAATTTACAAAAAAAAATAAAAAATTTAAATAAAAAACAAAAAAAAAAAAAAAAAAAAAAAAAAAGGAAATCATTTTTTTGTCAGTGCACATGTCTAAAAAACGGTACAACCATTTGAAGCCAAACGATGTACAGGTACATGATTTGGCGGCAAGTCATTAACGGTTCAACTGTAAAGGGTGTGTGGGTTGAAGGGGGGGGGGGGGGTAACAAGCCACACTGGAACACAAGTCACAGCCGTACAGTTCTTTCCTTAGTGGTACCTGCGGGTCGACCAGCCAGCCGTGGTACAACGGTATGTTGAGAAGATCGAAGACAATGCATTCCGGGGTGTACTCGAAATCTGCCACTCCTGTGAACCGCACATTGACATCCAGACCTGTCGACAGCTTGGGCAAAATGGTCATGGCGTCATTCACGTTCTGAAAGAAAAAAAAAAAAAAAAGTAAAGACAAAAAAAAATAATTAATAAAAGAAGAAAGTCCACCGTCTCATTTTACTTTTGTCTGGGGCTCTGTTAGAGGGATTTCTTTTCACTTCCTGTCCTGCTGATCCGGTCATCAGACAGGAAGTGAGAGAAAGAAACCTCCAACAGCAACACGGATATAAATAAAAATGCTTTTCTGGAGTAGATTAGGGGAGTTTGACAGGTACCCGCTCCCCCACTTCCGGTCAGATCTATAACTTTTGCGCAAACCAATCAATATACGCTTTTTGAGATTTTTTTTTTAACCAAAGACATGTAGAAGAATACAATTTTGACCAACATTTATTATGCAATTCGATTTTTTACAATTTACATTTTTTATTGGATATGTTCTATAGCAGAAAGTAAGAAATTTTAGTTTTTTTTTCCCCAAACTTTTGTTTTATTTTTGATTATAGCACAAAAAAAAAAAAAAAAAAATGTAAAAAACAATAAAAATAAAAAAAAGCAGAGGTAATCAAATACCAACAAAAAAAAGAAGATCTATTTGTAGGAAAGGAATGACATAAATTTTATTTGGGTACAGCGTTGCACAAACACGCAATTCTCAGTTAAAGTAACTTGGTGCCGTATCGCAAAAAATGGCGTGATCATAAAGGGGAGGGGGGGGGGGGTGAACCTGTCGGAGGTCAAGTCAGCAGCTACCGTTTTTGTAGCCGTTGACTTTGAATTTAATTGAATATCGGACTGAAGAACGATTTTAATATCTCTTTAAATCAGGATTTGAAAATCATCACCTCGGAACAGACCTGCTGAAAATTTAGCTGCAGGGCTTCGGATTTTTCTTCCGGCTCGATGGACAATATGCAATCCCCTGCAGAGAGGAAAAAAATAAAATAAAATAAAAAAAAATAAGTTACAAATGCAAAAACAGAAATTCACAAGTTAAAAGCTGAACTTCGGGCACAAAAACATTTAAAGAGGACCCCCACCCCCAAATCAAACTTGCCTGTATCCTGTGACTATTACTTTATACTTAAAGTGGGAGACCAGCAAATTTTATTATTTATTTTATTTTTTTTTTTTATAAGTCAGCAGCTACAAATACTGCAGCTGCTGACTTTTAAAATTAAGGACACTTACCTGTCCCGGGGTCCAGCGATGTCGGCACCCGAGGCCGAACCGCCCCTCGGGTGCTGCCGCCGCCATCTTGGGTATGGGAATCAGGAAATGAAGCCTTGCAGCTTCACTTCCCGGTTCCCTACTGCGCATGCGCGAGGCGCGCAGCGCAACCCGAATGGTTCCTGCTGTCTCTGGGGCCCATGTGTGTCTCAGCAGACAGCGCGGCGGGACGGGAAGAGGCGTAGACTCCCGTGGGAAGACATCCTGTCTGGGTCTCCGTTCCCACGCCACTATATAGAAAATTTCCGTGATGCTGCACATGGGCGAGACGACACACATGAGGTCACACGCTTCACCTTGTGCGTGCCCCTGTACAACACTACCGCCATCTTTTTTTTTTTCCTCCAGCAAATGAATGTCATTTTGTACGGCATGACAATACTGCGATTTCCCATCGGCAGCATATGTGAAATTTATGAAAAGATCCAATTTAACTACTTCCCACCCGGCCACTGTATATATACGGCCGGGTGGGAGCCGTCTACTTCTGATAGGACATCCTTCAGAAGTAGGGGGATTGCGCTGTTTTTTTTACAGATTTTTACTCACTCATCACCAGTCTAGTGTAAACACACAACACACATGTCCCCAAAACACACATGTCCCCAAATAATAAAAACACATGTCCCCCACATATGTCCCAATGATTATCTGCACACATATGTCCGTGATCACCTGCACACATCTGTACATGATAATTTGCGTACATATGTCCGTGATCACGTGAACCAATTATTATACACTTAATGGAATACTAAACAGAATACATTTTGGCTTAAATTTATGACAAAAATTTGATTTTATAGGATTGCTTTTAAAAAAGAAAAAGGAGAAAATAGTTTTTTTTCAAAATTTCCGCTATGTTTTCGCTGATATCGCAAAAAATAAAAAATGGAGTCGCGAATAAATACCAAACTAAAGTTCTATTTGTGCAAACATTAAAAATTTAATTTTGGGTACAGCATTGCATGACCGCGCAATTGTCATTGAAAGTGCGAGAGCGCTGAAAATTGGTCTGGGAAGGAAGGGGGCGAAAGTGCCCAGTATTGTAGTGGTTAAATATATTCCCCAAAAGCCAGCATAAAACCCTGTTTGTGTGCCTCTGCAGATAGTACCTTGTGAAATAGCAGTGACATCATTGCTGTGCTTTACATAACCTGTGCACAGAGCAGAGCTGTGGGAGGGGCCTAGTAGGCTCCACCCACCACTGCAAGTGAGGAGAACGGAGAAAAGACCAGTCACCCTGCAAAAGTAGAGAGAGCAGTGCCCTGGGAGTGGCCCAGAAGGCTCCACCTACTACAGAAAAGTACAGAAGGGGCGGAGACAAGACCAGTCACCCTGCGCAAGGAGGGAAAGCAGAGCTGTGGGAGGGGTCCAGCAGGCTCCACCCACTACTGGAAGGGGGAGGAGACAAGGCCAGTCACCCTGCACAAGGAGGGAGAGCAGAGCTGTGGGAGGGGTCCAGCAAGCTCCACCCACTACAGAAAACTACAGGATGGGGTGGAGACAAGAGAGAGCTGTGGGAGGGCCCCAGTAGGCTCCACCTACTACAGAAAACAGGCAGGGGGCGGAGACGAGGCAGTATGCTGCACGAGAGAGAGCAGAGCTGTGGGAGGGGCCCAGTAGGCTCCACCTACTACAGAAAACTACAGGAGGGGGCGGAGACAAGACCAGTCACCCTGTACAAGGAGGGAAAGCAGAGCTGTGGGAGGGGTCCAACCACTACAGGAGGGGGCGGAGACAAGGCAGTATGCTGCACGAGAGAGAGCAGAGCTGTGGGAGGGGCCCAGTTGGCTCCACCTACTACAGAAAACTACAGAAGGGGGCGGAGACAAGACCAGTCACCCTGTACAAGGAGGGAGAGCAGAGCTGTAGGAGGGGGTCCAGCAGGCTCCACCCACTACATAAAACTACAAGAAGGGGCGGAGACAAGACCAGTCACCTTACACAAGGAGAGAAAGCAGAGCTGTGGGAGGGGTCCAGCAGGCTCCACCCACTACAGGAAGGGGTGGAGACAAGACCAGTCACCTTACACAAGGGGGGAGAGCAGAGCTGTGGGACGGGCCTAGTAGGCTCCACCCACCACTGCAAAAAAAAAAAAAAAAAAAACACAAAGCAGAACAGAGAAAAGACCAGTCATCCAGCACAAGTAGAGTGGGCAGAGCTGTGGGAGGGGCTCAGAAGGCTCCACCTACTACAGAAAAGTACAGGAGGGGCGGAGACCAGACCAGTCAACCTGCACAGGGTAGATGCCTTGATTGTGTAACGTGTGCTTAAATAAGAGATGGTTTTGCCAGGGCGAGTCTCATGCTGTACAGGGCACACCCGCTCCGTCAGGAAAGTCACCTCCGCTATTGTTTATCACGAGGCAGGCCATCTATTCAGCTCTTATCAGAACTTCAGGAAACACATTAATGCAGAGAGATTGGCTGTGCCAAGTCCAGAGTCCCCGAACCTGCCAATGATTACTGCATGGGGATGAGAGCGCTAGGCATAGGCAACGGAGAGCCGCTCTCAAAGACTATTACAAGACTTAGGCCCCTTTCACACTTGTACTACTTCAAAGTCGCGCAATTTTGGCGCGATTTCAAGGAATGCCTGTGTGTAAGTGGCATCAAAAGTAGTGCAGGGACTACTTTGAAGTGTACTAATATGAATGGCTGTCATTGGAAATCATGGGGAACGACTTGTCATGCTACTTTGCAGTCCCAAATCGTGGGACAAGTCGTATAAGTGTGAAAGGGGCCTAAAACTAAAGTTAAAAAAAAATACAGAACAACTCAGTACAGGAGAAAACAAAAAGAAAAAAAAAAAATATAAGATAATATCAACCTTATAATTATTAACCACTTCAGCCCCAGACAAATTGGCAGCCAAAGGACCAGGCCCCTTTTTGCGATTCGGCACTGCGTCGCTTTAACAGACAATTGCGCGGTCGTGCGGCATGGCTCCCAAACAAAATTGGCGTCCTTTTTTGCCCACAAATAGAGCTTTCTTTTGGTGGTATTTGATCGCCCCTGCGGTTTTTATTTTTCACGCTATAAACAAAAATAGAGCGACAATTTTGAAAACAATGCAATATTTTTTTGCTTTTTGCTATAATAAATATCCCAAAAAATATATAAAAAAAACATTTTTTTTCCCTCAGTTTAGGCGATACGTATTCTTCTACATATTTTTGGTTTAAAAAAAAAAAAAAAAAAAAAAAAAAAAATCGCAATTAGCGATTATTGATTGGTATGCGCAAAAGTTATAGCGTTTACAAAATAGGGGATAGTTTTTATAGCATTTTTATTAATATTTTTTTTTTTACTAGTAATGGCGGCGATCAGCGATTTTTATTGTGACTGCGACATTATGGCTGACACATCGGACATTTTTGACACATTTTTGGGACCATTGTCATTTATACAGCAATCAATGCCATTTAAAATGCATTGATTCCTGTATAAATGACACTGCAGTGAAAGAGTTAACCACTAGGGGGAGGGGTTATGGGCTGTGACGTGTGTGTGTTTTTTACAGTAGGGGGCGGGGCTGACGTCACTGATTGGCTGTTCCCGATGACTGGGAACAGCAGATCAATGACAGGCAGTGTAGGAAGCGCGGGGAGAGGTTTGTTTACACAGACATCTCCCCGTTCTTCAGCTCTGTGACCCGATCGCGGGAAACCAGCGGCGATCGGGTCCGCTGGTCCCGCGGCCACGGAGCTCCCGACCGGCGCAGGCGCGACCCACCCACCCATTTAAAGGGCCACGTTTATATACGTGATTTTGCCTGCCCCTGCCATTCTGCCGCAGTATATCTGCGTGAGGCGGTCGGGAAGCGGTTAAAACATTTAGTACACGTCTGTCTCTTACCAAGATGTGCCATCAATTCCTCGGACGTGACCACTTCCTTCTGTGGCGGTAACTTTACCTGCGAATCAGTAAAATGAAAAGTCAATAATAGAACTCATTTCCCTCCTATACACATTCATACAATGCAGACTGGGAGGATCGAGCATTATAAAATAGGAGCTTAAAGTGTATGTACACCCCAACAACCTCTTATTTACTCTGCTAAATATCCCATTAAAAAGCATTTTGTAATAGTCGATCGAAAAGTGCAAAGAAAACCGGTCGAGCCAGTGCTTTTCTATGCACTCTCAAGCAGTCTAATCAGCCCTCCTGGTTCTGATCTTAGACTACAAAACACACTCTCCCCCCTATGCTGTGGAGGTGAGAAGGGTGGGGAGTCAGTGGGTCACCAGCAATCTTGCATCCCTAAAATATAATCCCTTGAAGCTTCAGCAGCAGCTCTCTGGAACCCACCCCAACTTCCTGTCTGAACGGCTTCAATCATCATCAATCCTCCCTCTCCTCCTGATGTGTACGATCATTGGCCCTCCTCTCACAGTCATTCGCTTTTCTCTGCCATCAACTATATTTGCTCTTCCTCATGTGTGGGCATGGTCTTTAGGGCTGGTGTCAGTCACTGTACTGCTTTTTCCAAGTAATACATAAAAATAAAAAAAAACACATCTTTTGCATCCCTTTAGATGTGCATCCCTGCTGGGCGACAAGGTGCTGCACATTTTAGCTGTGCGAGCTGCTGATCAGTTGCTTGGCTATTGGCAACTGATCAGTAGATTGCACAGCTCAAGTCTGCAGCAGGGAGGAGAATGAATCTCGAAAGGGATGTCACAAATGTGTTCTTTCATAGAACACAAAGGCTCTTGGAAAAAAGGAAGTGGCCCGGCACCCAGGCTCGGGGGTGGGTGGGGGATCAGGAGCCAGTGGCCCGGCACCCAGGCTCGGGGGGGGGGTTATACCCAGGCTCGGGGAGGGTAGGGCGGGTTCGGGCGAGAGCCAGTGGCCCGGCACCCAGGCTGGGGGAGGGGGGGGGTGGGCCCGGGCGAGAGCCAGTGGCCGGGCACCCAGGCCCGGGCGGGAGCCAGTGGCCGGGCACCCAGGCCCGGGGGAGGGGGGGTGGGATGGTCGGGCGAGAGCCAGTGACCCGGCACCCAGGCTGGGGAAGGGGGGAGGGGGGGGGGGTGGGATGGTCGGGCGAGAGCCAGTGGCCCGGCACCCAGGCTGGGGGAGGGGGGGGTGGGATGGTCAGGCGAGAGCCAGTGGCCCGGCACCCAGGCTGGGGGAGGGGGGGGTGGGTGGGATGGTCAGGCGAGAGCCAGTGGCCCGGCACCCAGGCTGGGGGAGGGGGGAGGTGGGTGGGATGGTCGGGCGAGAGCCAGTGGCCCGGCACCCAGGCTGGGGGAGGGGGGGAGGTGGGTGGGATGGTCGGGCGAGAGCCAGTGGCCCGGCACCCAGGCTGGGGGAGGGGGGGGGTGGGTCGGGCGAGAGCCAATGGCACCGGTACAGAGGCCCGGGCGAGAGCCAGTGGCCGGGCACCCAGGCCCGGGGGAGGGGGGGTGGGATGGTCGGGCGCAAGCCAGTGACCCGGCACCCAGGCTGGGGGAGGGGGGGGGGTGGGATGGTCGGGCGAGAGCCAGTGGCCCGGCACCCAGGCCCGGGCGGGAGCCAGTGGCCCGGCACCCAGGCCCGGGCGGGAGCCAGTGGCCCGGCACCCAGGCCCGGGCGGGAGCCAGTGGCCCGGCACCCAGGCCCAGGTGCTGTAACGGTTTACAGAAGCTTGCTAATCTATTGGCAACTGATCAGATTGCACAGCTCAAGTCTGCAGCATGCAGAGACCAGCAAGGGAGGAGAATGCATGTCTAAGGGGATGTCACGTATCTGTTCTTTCACAGAACACAAAGGCTCTTGAAAGAAGATGATTAGTGGCGGGGTGCTGTGACGTTCACTGGAGCTTGCCAATCCCTCCTGCCAAACTCAATCTTTCTATAGAGCGAAGGACAACAAAAACACCCAGCGAGAACATCACTGGGTCTTGAAATAAATATTGAAAGCTAATTTATTTGATTGAAAATTGTTTAATAGCACGTTGTTTTTTTTTGGGGGGGGGGGGGGGGGGGTATGTATTAATCGCACTTCAGTTTTATTGGGAAATGTTTTACTTTTCCATGTTGCAGAGGGGGAACTGTAGACATAACACAGCAAAGCACAGCTGACTGCTCAGGCTGCAATACCGCACTTCAACTGCAGGGTGTGCTGCAGAGGAGATAATTACAGAGAAGGCAGGGAAGTGTGTTCGGTGCTCGGGGACCCTTCCATGAGCTCAGGACACACCAGGCAGGTTTGTAGCTTGGACTGGAGAAGGAAGACTCCAGCTTCGGCCCGGACTAAACCAAAACCGTGTTGTGGAAATAAATACAAACCGGATTTGGCAGGAAAAAGGGGAATGAGCGCATTTTTTATCACCTGAAGCCGAGGCCCTTGTGTGATGTAACCCTCTGTGTACACAGCCATTCCAGCTGGCAGAACCGGTCTTTATTCCTGATAAGGACTAATACTAAACATCCATTCCAAAAGAAGTGAAATTAACACACTCACAGGCACCGAACTTGAGGGCGGGAGGGGTTTATGTGTCGGCGGGGTGGAGCCACGTCAGTGTCACAGGGGGTTGGGTCTGGTCTGTGTCATAGGCCCGGGGGAGGGGGGAATTGGAATTTGGTGGCCCTGGGGCACATCGGACAGGGGGGATCCACGTCAGTGTCACAGGGGGTCGGGAGCCAGTGGGGAGTGATCCCCGGAGCAGGGGGGGGCGGGGTTGTCGGGAGACAGTGGCCCAGCAACCAGCCTCGCAGGTGGGGGGCTGGGGAATCGGGAGCCAGTGGCCCGGCACCCAGGCTGGAAGGGGGGGGGGGGGACAGGAGCCAGTGGCCCGGGACCCAGGCTGGGGGTGGGGTCAGGAGCCAGTGGCCCGGGACCCAGGCTGGGGGTAGGGGTCAGTAGCCAGTGGCCCGGGACCCAGGCTGGGGGGGGGGGGGTTCAGGAGCCAGTGGCCCGGGACCCAGGCTGGGGGGGGGGGGGGGTTCAGGAGCCAGTGGCCCGGGACCCAGGCTGGGGGAGGGGGGGGGGGGTGACCCAGGCTGGGGGGGGGGGGGGGGGGTCAGGAGCCAGTGGCCCGGGACCCAGGCTGGGGGGGGGGGGGTTCAGAGCCAGGACCCAGGCTGGGGGTAGGGGTCAGGAGCCAGTGGCCCGGGACCCAGCTGGGGGGGGGGGGGGGGGGGGTCAGGAGCCAGTGGCCCGGGACCCAGGCTGGGGGGGGTGGGGGGGGGTCAGGAGCCAGTGGCCCGGGACCCAGGCTGGGGGGTGGGGGGGGGGGGGTCAGGAGCCAGTGGCCCGGGACCCAGGCTGGGGGGGGTGGGGGGTGGGGGGTCAGGAGCCAGTGGCCCGGGACCCAGGCTGGGGGGGGGGGGGGGGGTCAGGAGCCAGTGGCCCGGGACCCAGGCTGGGGGGGTGGGGGGGGGGGGTTCAGGAGCCAGTGGCCCGGGACCCAGGCTGGGGGGGGGTGGGGGGGGGGTCAGGAGCCAGTGGCCCGGGACCCAGGCTGGGGGGGGGTGGGGGGGGGGAGTCAGTGGGGGGTGGGGGGGGGTGGGGTCAGGAGCCAGTGGCCCGGGACCCAGGCTGGGGGGGGGGGGTCAGCGGGGTGGGGGGGGGGGGGTCAGGAGCCAGTGGCCCGGGACCCAGGCTGGGGGGGGGGGGGGGAATTGGAATTTGGTGGCCCTGGGGCACATCGGACAGGGGGGATCCACGTCAGTGTCACAGGGGGTCGGGAGCCAGTGGGGAGTGATCCCCGGAGCAGGGGGGGGGGCGGGGTTGTCGGGAGACAGTGGCCCAGCAACCAGCCTCGCAGGTGGGGGGCTGGGGAATCGGGAGCCAGTGGCCCGGCACCCAGGCTGGAAGGGGGGGGGGGACAGGAGCCAGTGGCCCGGGACCCAGGCTGGGGGTGGGGGGGGGGTCAGGAGCCAGTGGCCCGGGACCCAGGCTGGGGGTAGGGGTCAGTAGCCAGTGGCCCGGGACCCAGGCTGGGGGGGGGGGGGTGGGGTCAGGAGCCAGTGGCCCGGGACCCAGGCTGGGGGGGGGGGGGGGTCAGGAGCCAGTGGCCCGGGACCCAGGCTGGGGGGGGGGGGGGGGGGTTCAGGAGCCAGTGGCCCGGGACCCAGGCTGGGGGGGGGGGGGGGGGGGGGGGGGTTCAGGAGCCAGTGGCCCGGGACCCAGGCTGGGGGGGGGGGGGGGGGTCAGGAGCCAGTGGCCCGGGACCCAGGCTGGGGGTAGGGGTCAGGAGCCAGTGGCCCGGGACCAGGTGGGGGGGGGGGGGGGTCAGGAGCCAGTGGCCCAGGACCCAGGCTGGGGGGGTGGGGGGGGTCAGGAGCCAGTGGCCCGGGACCCAGGCTGGGGGGGGTGGGGGGGGGGGGTCAGGAGCCAGTGGCCCGGAACCCAGGCTGGGGGGGGGTGGGGGGGGGGTCAGGAGCCAGTGGCCCGGGACCCAGGCTGGGGGGGGGGGGGCGTGGGGGGGGGGGTCAGGAGCCAGTGGCCCGGGACCCAGGCTGGGGGGGGTGGGGGGGGGGGGGGGTCAGGAGCCAGTGGCCCGGGACCCAGGCTGGGGGGGGTGGGGGGGGGGTCAGGAGCCAGTGGCCCGGGACCCAGGCTGGGGGGGGGGTGGGGGGGGGTCAGGAGCCAGTGGCCCGGGACCCAGGCTGGGGGGGGGGTCAGGAGCCAGTGGCCCGGGACCAAGGCGGGGGGGGGGTGGGGTCAGGAGCCAGCGGCCCGGGACCCAGGCTGGGGGGGGTGGGGGGGGGTCAGGAGCCAGTGGCCCGGGACCCAGGCTGGGGGGTGGGGGGGGGGTCAGGAGCCAGTGGCCCGGGACCCAGGCTGGGGGGGTGGGGGGGGGTCAGGAGCCAGTGGCCCGGGACCCAGGCTGGGGGGGGGGGTGGGGTCAGCAGCCAGAGGCCCGGCATGGGGGGGGCCAGGGTGGGGTCTGGGGGGGGCTGTGGGGGTGGGTTGGTTGGTTGGGGGTGGGGGTCGTGGGGGGGTGGGGGTTGAGCGTTGGGTGGGTTTGGATCGTTGGTCGGTTGGTGGATGGGGGGGTAACTGTTTGGGTGGGGGCATGTGGGGTAGTGGGGGTGTGAGGCGGGGGGGGGTGGGTGGCCGGGGGGGTGTGGGGGGGGGGGGGGGGGTTGTGGGGGCGGTGGGGAGGGGGGCCTTGGGGTGTTTTGGTGGGTGTGGGTGGGAGATGGGGTGGGTGGGTTGGTTTTTTGTGGGTTGGGGTCAGTTTTGGGATGGGGTATTTTTGTGGGAGGTGATGGGGGTTTATGGGTGGGGTTTTTTGGGCTGTGGGGGTTGGGGTTGGGGGGTTTGGTTTTGGGTGGGGTTTGGTGCTTTTTGGGTGTGGGTGAGGGTGTCTATTTACCATTGGGGGTGGTTGTTGGGGTCGGGGGTCAGTGGAGTGGGGTCAACTATGGGCTGGGGGGGCTTTTTTGTTGGGTTGTGGTGGGGTATGTAGGGTGGGTGTGGGTGGTGGGTGGGTGGGGCGTGGGTTTTTCTTGGTTTGGGTTTGGTTTGGTTTTTTTGGGGGGGGGCCAGTGGGGTGGGGGGGGGGGGGGGGTCAGGAGCCAGTGGCCCGGCATCCAGGCTGGGGGGGGGGGGTCAGGAGCCAGCGTCCCGGCAACCAGGCTCAGGGGGGTCGGGAGCCAGTGGACCGGCAACCAGGCTAAGGGGGGGGGGGGTGGTCGGTCAGGAGCCAGTGACACGGCAACCAGGCTCGGTGGTGGGGGGTCAGGAGCCAGTGGCCCTGCAACCAGGCTTGGGGGGGGGGGGGGGGGTCAGGAGCCAGCGTCCCGGCAACCAGGCTAAGTGGGGGGGGGGGGCGGTGGGTGGTCAGAAGCCAGTGGCCTTGGTGTCATTGGCTTATACTTAGCAGAACAGCTGGCAGATGGGTTGGCATGCTATATGGCGTGCTAGGCCTACGTATAGGAGCAGGGTAAGTAGCCCACACATTATGAGAAGGGCAGTGGCGCACACTTTGCAGAGCAGCTGGCCCAGAAAAGCATTTTAACCCTCCTTGTCCTACACAAGCGTTTTCAATTGCGTTTACCCATTGAGCTGGAGTCGTCCTTTAATGCTACCTACCTTCCAGCGCAAGAAAAGGATATTCATGATGGCCAACAGTGGGCACGGGCCGTTCTCGCTCTGCGTTATAATTGGCGTCCGCTCTCCTTTCCAATTGATCCACTTCACAAAGTAATAGTCCGCCTCGGCTGCGCCCTCGTTCCCCGGGGTCTTGGCCGCCGCTCCCTCCATCGCCTCCTCGCAGGGGCTGACGCTGACGCTGGAACTCGGCAAGTTCTGCAGCGAGGGATTTTCCATTTTCGCCTGCTCCTCCGGCGACCGGCTGGCTTCCGGCTGCTCCGATTCGACGGAGGTGGACAGAAGGTTCACTTTACTGGAATCCGCTGTGGTCTGCGAGGGACTATCCTCCACCTCGAGACTGGACTGCGGCTCCTGCAGTTTGTCGCTGCTGCCGCCATTATCACTTGAGATCGACACTTCGCAAGCATCGGACGTCTCCTGACTCCTCTCCGTCGCCGCATCCGAGTCCAACCTCCGACTTTCAGAATCGCTTTCGGAAATTTGTGGTTCCTCCAGGACATCCGGAGACTTTTTTGCCAAAACGTCGCAATTTTCCTGCTGCTCGGGGGCGGCTTTCTCCTCCGCGACATCCATTTTTTCAGCGGCTGTTGTAGGTTCCATCGCTCCAAAAAACCTCCAACGTTCCAATAAATTTTTTTAGGTGCAAATTTAAGAAAAATATATTTAAAAACGCAAAATTACGTTTTCTTTACAGAAAAAAAAAAAAAAAAAAAAGTCTTCAAAAATCAAGGAAAAAAAAAAAAAAAAAAAGGTATAAATAGACTTTCAAAAACACTTTAAAAAATCCTTCAGCTCAATAACAAATAATATTTTATATTTAATATACAAGTATCAAAGCTTAAGACGAAAAAAAAAAAAATACTGTCTTGCACACAAATAAAATTATTATTATTATTTTTTTTTTAATAGAAGGGTTTGTGCGTTGTACACGCTGGTCATCAAAAACTGTAGAACAAAAATGTATCTGTAGCGAGAGTGTCATGAAAAAAAAAAAAGGAGGGAGACGAGCGTGAGTTTACAAGAACGCTTCTAAAGATAGAAAAAGAAGGTAGAAATTGTGCATTTTCTTCTCGAGAAAATTTGTGGAGTTGAAACCGGATGCTTCAATCGCCTCGGTAGCGATTTAGGTTGACCGTTTTTTTCTCAGACGTTCGATGAACGCGTTTGAGTTTCAGTGTGGACGTTGGTCTTTCCATTCGAGACACGATTAGCGGATGATGATTTGAGACACTTGTGAGGAGAGCCTGCAGAAGGGGGAAAAAAAAAAAAATGAAAAAGGAAAAAAATAAAATTTATGAAAAAAATAAATATATAAATAAAAAAAACGTATAACATTTTTCAAAGCTGAACTCTGATGAGCAAATATCAGCTAAATAGATTTCAATGAAAGTTGAGTTCAGGATTTCTCATAAAATGTATATAATAATAAAAAAAAATGTATGTATGTATGTATGTATGTATGTATGTATGTATGATATATATATATATATATATATTATTTGTGTGTTTGTGTGTATTTTTATATTATATATATATATACACACACACACACTAATATATTTATATATAATATAATTGTTAAATAAATTATATATATATATATATATATATATATATATATATATATATATATATATATATATATAAAATTGTTAATAAAAAAAAAAAATAATATATATATATATATATATATATATTTATATATATATAATAATTTTTTTTTTTATTATTAACAATTTTATATATATATATATAAAATATATATATAGCGGTGAGCACTTAGATCTTTTCTTTCTACCCATGACCTGCATCCTTGCTGAGATCTAAGGAGACGTGAGAGAATGGTCCGTGTTAACCCTTTGCATGACCACCTTGCATGACCACCTGTGTGCACAGGGGTCCATGCTGTAAGTCTTTTAATGGGCCTATGTGTCCCTGAACATTATTCTGGACACAAGTTAAGCAAGTTCTTACCAAAGGAGCTACTGTTTCTGGAATACCTATGATCCCCTCCTTGTTTGACCACAAGCCGTCGGGTTGTGTGTCAAACCATGTGACTTCCAACAGGTAATGTCAGACAATTCTTCTGGCTCGGGCTGGGAAACTTGGGGACGAAAAATCTGTAGAAAACAATTGGAGGGTTGATTGCCTCCTTAGCAGTAATTTTGGCTGCTGACTCTTAAGTTGTTTCCCTTAGTAATATCACATTTGTCATAGGAATGACCTATTACTTTTATGACATTAATACAATTTTTTTTTGTTTTTGTTTTTTTGAGGGTAAATGGAGTGCACTTAACCACTTTCAGACCGGACCAATTTGCAGCCAAAGGACCAGGCCCCTTTTTGCGATTCGGCACTGCGTCGCTTTAACTGACAATTGGCGCGGTCGTGCGACGTGGCTCCCAAACAAAATTGACGTCCTTTTTTTCCCACAAATAGAGCTTTCTTTGGGTGGTATTTGATCGCCCCTGCGGTTTTTATTTTTTGCGCTATAAACAAAAATAGGAGCGACAATTTTGAAAAAAATGCATTATTTTTTATTTTTTGCTATAATAAATATCCCCAAAAAATATATAAAAAAACATTTTTTTTCCTCAGTTTAGGCCGATACGTATTCTTCTACATATTTTTGGTAGAAAAAAAAAATCGCAATAAAGCGATTATTGATCGGTTTGCGCAGAAGTTATAGCGTTTACAAGATATGGGATAGTTTTATAGCATTTTTATTAATAATTTTTTTTTTATATTAATGGCGGAGATCTGCGATTTTTTTTGTGACTGCGACATTATGGCGGACACATCGGACATTTTTGACACATTTTTGGGACCATTGTAATTTTTACAGCAATTAATGCATTTAAATGCATTGATTTCTGTATAAAATGACACTGGCAGTTTAGGGGTTAACCACAAGGTGGCAGTGTAGGGGTTAAGTAGGCCTAGGGGTGTGTTTTTTACTGTGGGGGGGCCGTGGCTGTCAGCTAGTGAATGCTGATCTCTGCTCCAATCACAGGGAGCAGAGATCGGCGTCACTAGTTGCTAGGCAGAACGGGGAGATGCTGTTTATTTCCGCACCTCCCCGTTCAGCCGCTCCGTGAGACGATCGCGGGAGTCCCCGCGGCGATCGAGTCCGCGGGGACCGCGGCCGGACTCACGGGGGGTCCCGACCGGCGCGCTCCCGATGGCACGGACAGGCTAAAGGAGGGACGTATATATACGCCCTCCTGCCTGTACGTGTCATTCTGTCGACGTATATCGTCGTGCGCCGGTCGGCAAGTGGTTAATAAATCCTCTACCCAGACTTGATTTGAGATTTGCTTGTTATCCGCTGTCTTGTACCCGCGGGCCCAAAAGACCACCCCAACAGTGTATCTATTGTCAGTGTAAATGTTTACTTTTTGGTATAGTCAAGTCACATGTTGATGATTTGGCAGTCATTCCCCCTTGTAGGTCAAGTTTAACAATTTAACACTACCCCTAATGAAGACATGAGGTCTCTTCCCTTTAGACATAAGGGGCAGTCAGTGAGGATGGCAAATGTTTGTGTGTAACATCAATCCCATTAATTCCCATAGAGTGGAGCAGCCCTCGGTACAATTTTTTTTTTTTTGACACTCGTGCTAGCCCCTGTGTCCACTAAAAAAACATACCGAGAATCTTATCAAGGACATATATTGCGTGAGACATTTTTAGAGTAAATATTATGTTGCGTCCGAAAGAAGAAATATTATGAATCTTGCAGATCAATATTGAATTGTATAACAAAATGCTTAAATGCTTGAATGTGATTGGTTGTTCAATTGCGTTCTTCCCCTTTTTTTTGTATTGTATTTGCTCTGTGAAACGGAAGTAAAGGCATCTTTTTTCAAACCTCATACGGTGTATGGTGTCTGATTATCTGTCCGGACAGACAGGGTTATTTTTCCATTGACCGCCAAAGTCCAATTGAGGGAAAGAGGGGCTGATGCAGAGGGGCTGATGCAGAGGACCTTACACATGCCATAAGGTGAGAGGCATTAGTTAGACCGGAGGTGGAGGGGATTGTCACGCTACTGTGGAAAAAAATAAATAAATAATGACTTACGTCAGTGCTACAGTTTGAATTTAAAAAAGTATTTGTGTGAACTGTGAAGTCAAGTCATGGATTGTGGAAAACTAACTAGTGTCGGGTGATTGTATATAGTGTATACCACATTTACCACTGACTAATGCAGAGTTGCAATGCAAGGAGATCAGCTAAAAGTAGTTGGATCTGTGTGTGCGTTATAATTACCGTATTTAATCGGCGTATTACACGCACTTATTCCACCTTAAAATCGGGGGAAAGTCGTGGGTGTGTGTTATACGCCGATACCCAAAAAAAAAAAAAAAAAGACAAAAATAGCGAGCGGCGCCAAAAAATAGCGACCGCCGCCGAAAAAGACAGAGCCGACTGTTTAGCTCCGCTTGTAGTCACACACACACACACAGTATAATGGATGTGTATAACAAAAAACAATTGCCAATTTTTTTTAGCCCGTCACACATTAGTGTTGCTGATCTCCATCCACATCCGTCTACAATGCACTCCGGCGAAGGCTGCCACGCATTTCCCAGGGCGGGTTCTTGATGGCGACACCGGAGGGACCAAACCTACCTAATAACTGTGTTTATTAAACAGCAGCCTGTAATCTCCATCAGAAGTCCATGTGACGGAGTGACACTGCAAGAGAGCAACTGGGGACAGAGTGTTGTCACCCTATAACAGGAAGTGCCTGAACAAAGGACATTCAAGGCGGGATCACCGGGGGGATTATTCAAATGAAAGCTGCAAATGACTTTTCAAATGTCATGAACGTGGAGGGGGAGAGTTACTAAAACTGGAGCACTCAGAATCTGGGGGGGGGGGGGGGGGGGGGGGGGGGGGGAGCGCGGAGGGGGGAGGGGGGGGGGGGGGGGGGGGGGGGGGGGGGGGGGGGGGGGGGGGGGGGAGGGCAGCTGTGCTTAGTAGCCACTCAGCTTCTAACTTCAGCTTGTTGAATTAAGCTTCGACAACAAAACCTGGAAGCCGATTGGTTAATATGCAGATCTGCACCTGATTCTGTCTGCACCAGTTTGAGTAAATTCGCTCTCCCCCCCAAAAAGGTAAAAGTTATATGGAGAGGGTTTATAATTATTAAATTATTGCTGTAAAGCTTTTGTTTCTATGTAAAAGGTGAAGAGAAAACAGATAACAAAATTATACATCAATAAAAAACAAACACAAAAAAAAAAAAACAAACACAAAAAAAAAAAAAACAAACACAAAAAAAAAAAAAAAAGAAGAAAAAAAAAAAAAAAAAAAAAAAAAAAAACACAAACACACACAGTGGTTCCCCTCGAACACAAACGTATTTATGGCAAACTGAGGTTTTATGTCGCTATAAACCTCAATCTAAAAAGTAAAACCTCTTTATTGGCGGTGATGACGGGCGCGGTGCACCTGTAATATGGCTCAGCCAGTCCTTTCTCCTCCCATCCACTGCTCTCCATGTCATAGGTCAGCTCTACCCTTCAGTGTGACTCCATTATCCAAGCAGGTGATAAATTCTGTGTCACAGCCCCGCCCCCTTACTTCTAGATCAGCCGCCCTACTGAAGTATACTCAACGGCACCCGCTTCTTCCTTCTCGCCTCCTCTCCTCTTACAGGTCACCTGATCTGTAGGGTGTTATGGGAAATTAACCACTTCAGCCCCGGAAGGATTGGCCCCCCGTTTGATGACCAGGTAATTTTTTTTTTTGCGTTACGGCACTGCGTTACTTTAACTGACAATTATGCGGTCGTGCGACGTTGTACTTAGGTACAACGTCGCACGACCGCATAATTGTCAGTTAAAGTAAAGCAGTGCCGTATCGCAAAAAAAAAAAAAAAAATTACCTGGTCATCAAATAAAATTGATGTCCTTTTTTTTGCCCCCCACAAATAGAGCTTTCTTTTGGTGCCATTTGATCACCTCTGCGGTTTTTATTTTTTTGCGCTATAAACAAAAAAAAAGAGCGACAATTTTTTTTTTGCCATAAACACATATCCAAAATAATAAAATAAATAAATAAAAATCACCTATTTTGTAGACGCGATAAACTTTTGCGCAAAAAAAAAAAAAAAAAAAAAAATCTATATACGCCTACTGCAATTTTTTTTACCAGAAACATGTAGCAAAATATATCGGCCAAAACTGATGAATACATTTTTTTTTTTTTTTTTTTTTTTTTTTACATATGTTTAATAGCAGAAAGTAAAAAATAAATAAAAAAAAAATTTTTCATAAATTGTTGCTCTTTTTTTGTTTATAGTGCAAAAAAAAAATTAAAATAAAAAATGCAGAGGTGATCACTATCAATACCACCAAAAGAAAGCTCTATTTGTAGGGGAAAAATAAAAAGAACATCAGTTTAATCTAGGTACGTCGTCGCAACGACCACGCAATTGTCAGTTAAAATTGACACAGTGCCGTATCGCAAAAGAAATGGCCTGATCAGGAAGTGGGTAAATCCTTCCGGAGCCGACGCGGTGGAAGCGTCGCCTATGGACAGTAAATTCTGCGCCAATTGTCTCAGCTGCACGGTGTGCGCAATTTTAAAGTGTGACATTTTTAGTATCTATTTACTTGGGGCAACATTGTCCTTTATATTTTACAAAAAAAAAAAAAAAATGGGTTACGTATTGTTTTTTTTTTTGCATTAAAAAAAAAAAAAATAAATAAAAAAAAAAAAAAAAAAAACACAAAAGCAGCCACTACATCTAATGACTGTCAGGGCTCGTTTACACTTGTTCTGACTTTAACAATCACTCCATTCACTCACTCCATTCATTCACACTAGCGCGTTTCACACTATTCACTCACTCCATTCACACTAGCGCGTTTTTTGATGCATTTTGCAGAAATGCAGGGAATTTTTTTTTTTTTTTTTTTTCAACATGGGTTCCTATGGAACATGTTCACATCAATGCATTTTTGTGCCTCTGCGTTTTTGGAAAGGGTAGGGGACTTTTTTTTCATGCAAAATGCAGCGTTTTGCATGCAATAGAAGTCAATGGACCCGCATCCAAAAACGCAAGTGCCGCGTTTTTTATTTTATACACTGTATATAGCTGGTTGCTAAGCAACCACAGTACCCCCGCTCGGTACTGACCCCAGCTCTGCCAATCCCCCGCTCGGTACTGACCCCAGCTCTGCCAATCCCCCGCTCGGTACTGACCCCAGCTCTGCCAATCCCCCGCTCGGTACTGACCCCAGCTCTGCCAATCCCCCGCTCGGTACTGACCCCCAGCTCTGCCAATCCCCCGCTCGGTACTGACCCCAGCTCTGCCAATCCCCCGCTCGGTACTGACCCCAGCTCTGCCAATCCCCCGCTCGGTACTGACCCCAGCTCTGCCAATCCCCCGCTCGGTACTGACCCCCAGCTCTGCCAATCCCCCGCTCGGTACTGACCCCAGCTCTGCCAATCCCCCGCTCGGTACTGACCCCCAGCTCTGCCAATCCCCCGCTCGGTACTGACCCCCAGCTCTGCCAATCCCCCGCTCGGTACTGACCCCCAGCTCTGCCGATCCCCCGCTCGGTACTGACCCCCAGCTCTGCCGATCCCCCGCTCGGTACTGACCCCCAGCTCTGCCGATCCCCCGCTCGGTACTGACCCCCAGCTCTGCCGATCCCCCGCTCGGTACTGACCCCCAGCTCTGCCGATCCCCCGCTCGGTACTGACCCCCAGCTCTGCCGATCCCCCGCTCGGTACTGACCCCCAGCTCTGCCGATCCCCCGCTCGGTACTGACCCCCAGCTCTGCCGATCCCCCGCTCGGTACTGACCCCCAGCTCTGCCGATCCCCCGCTCGGTACTGACCCCAGCTCTGCCGATCCCCCGTTCGGTACTGACCCCCAGCTCTGCCGATCCCCCGTTCGGTACTGACCCCCAGCTCTGCCGATCCTCCGTTCAGTACTGACCCCCAGCTCTGCCGATCCTCCGTTCTGTACTGACCCCCAGCTCTGCCGATCCTCCGTTCAGTACTGACCCCCAGCTCTGCCGATCCTCCGTTCAGTACTGACCCCCAGCTCTGCCGATCCTCCGTTCAGTACTGACCCCCAGCTCTGCCGATCCTCCGTTCAGTACTGACCCCCAGCTCTGCCGATCCTCCGTTCAGTACTGACCCACAGCTCTGCCGATCCTCCGTTCAGTACTGACCCCCAGCTCTGCCGATCCCCCGTTCAGTACTGACCCCCAGCTCTGCCGATCCTCCGTTCAGTACTGACCCCCAGCTCTGCCGATCCTCCGTTCAGTACTGACCCCCAGCTCTGCCGATCCTCCGTTCAGTACTGACCCCCAGCTCTGCCGATCCTCCGTTCAGTACTGACCCCCAGCTCTGCCGATCCTCCGTTCAGTACTGACCCCCAGCTCTGCCGATCCTCCGTTCAGTACTGACCCCCAGCTCTGCCGATCCCTCGCTTGGTACTAACCCACCAGCTCAGTACTAACCCCCAGCTCTGCCGATCCCCTGCTCAATACTAACCCCCAGCTCTGGCGATCCCCTGCTCAATACTAACCCCTCGCTCACCTCCTGCTATATTACTCCCATGCTACCACATGTGCCATCTGCCAATTCATTCAGCTCCATTCCCCCAGTTCTGCCGATCCTCTGCCGCTCAGTCCTCACTCTCCAATCCTGGTCACCTTCCACTATAGTGTATCCATGTTGCACACCACATGCTCCGTCTCCTAGTAGCGCCACTCCAGCCCTGCCCCCCACTCACCTTCCTGCTGCTCCGCCCTACACACCAGGTGTGACGTCCGCACCAGACACTTCCAGAATACACACACATGAATCGGAAGCGACTACTGAGGTCTTCCTGGTTTGCTTGCCGATTTCCCAGTGCATCCTGGGAGATCTCATACCTGTAATACCTCCAAAACACAGTAAAGCTAAATAAAAAGCCTCTAAAATGCTGCAGACGCTGTAAGCGAGCGTGGTCAGACTTCTATGGAGGCTTTGGAGGACAATTTGAAGCACCAAGGTATAATTTTTGAAGCAAAGAAAATACAAATGTGTGAATAGGACTGTATGGAAACTTTTATTTAGTGGGGAGCTTTGATTGGCATTTACAGTGCAAAAAAATAAAAAGGTGTCACATGCCATAATTTGAAGCAAGTGTAAACAAGCCCTCAGGCTGCAATGTGTTACATTTTTCTTCTTGGGGGTTTAGATAAACTTTACCTGCCAAATCTGTCAGAATTCACCGCCGGAGCCCTCCGGCCTGGATAAAACCTGCCGACGTGCCGAGATATATCTGTGCCGGATTATTTTTTGCAGCAAACCTCATACGCCGAGTGCAAGAAGAAGCTGCTGTGTAGCAACAACTGAGGATTGCATAACGTAGGAGTGAGCAAATTCCTTCACCTGATTACAACACACATTACAGCTGACAGTTTAACCCCCTAAATACAGATATAGACCGAGCCCTGAAGTCTCCGAGCTCGCTAAAGGATCGGATCTTTGCAGCCGGCTGGGGTAGAGGACAATGTATGTGAACCCCGAAAAAAAAAAAAAAAATCATTATATTATATATATATATATATATATATATATATATATATATTATATATATATATATATATATATATAATATATATATATATATACACACCCACACACACACCACATCACATCACATCCACACACACGATTTTCACCTCTGGCTGCCCATGTAACACGTGTGTGTCAGGGAAGGCTTCAGTGGTCATGTGATGCACATATGTTTTTCGTTGGCTGCAGAGCTTTCCGCTCCCTCCCAGCACAGTGATGGAGATATGAAAGGCTTCTCTCTGTCTCTGCTCATAAATAGGGAGCCAAGAGGGTCAGATCCCAATCATGTGACCAACTGTGACAGACAAATTATAGTGGTCACATGACTTTTTCCAGCGCTTGGTTTAAAGACGCTACAGGGGTATGATTGCTCCCTCCGACACCAGCGACGGGGCACTGTTCCCCCCACTGACACCAGCGACGGGGCACTGTTCCCTCCCACTGACACCAGCGACGGGGCACTGTTCCTCCCCCTGACACCAGCGACGGGGCACTGTTCCCCCCACTGACACCAGCGACAGTGGGCACTGTTCCCCCCCACTGACACCAGCGACAGTGGGCACTGTTCCCCCCCACTGACACCAGCGACAGTGGGCACTGTTCCCCCCCACTGACACCAGCGACAGTGGGCACTGTTCCCCCCCACTGACACCAGCGACAGTGGGCACTGTTCCCCCCCACTGACACCAGCGACAGTGGGCACTGTTCCCCCCCACTGACACCAGCGACAGTGGGCACTGTTCCCCCCCACTGACACCAGCGACAGTGGGCACTGTTCCCCCCCACTGACACCAGCGACAGTGGGCACTGTTCCCCCCACTGACACCAGCGACAGTGGGCACTGTTCCCCCCCACTGACACCAGCGACAGTGGGCACTGTTCCCCCCCACTGACACCAGCGACAGTGGGCACTGTTCCCCCCCACTGACACCAGCGACAGTGGGCACTGTTCCCCCCCACTGACACCAGCGACAGTGGGCACTGTTCCCCCCCACTGACACCAGCGACAGTGGGCACTGTTCCCCCCCACTGACACCAGCGACAGTGGGCACTGTTCCCCCCCACTGACACCAGCGACAGTGGGCACTGTTCCCCCCCACTGACACCAGCGACAGTGGGCACTGTTCCCCCCCACTGACACCAGCGACAGTGGGCACTGTTCCCCCCACTGACACCAGCGACAGTGGGCACTGTTCCCCCCCACTGACACCAGCGACAGTGGGCACTGTTCCCCCCCACTGACACCAGCGACAGTGGGCACTGTTCCCCCCCACTGACACCAGCGACAGTGGGCACTGTTCCCCCCCACTGACACCTGCGACAGTGGGCACTGTTCCCCCCCACTGACACCAGCGACAGTGGGCACTGTTCCCCCCCACTGACACCAGCGACAGTGGGCACTGTTCCCCCCCACTGACACCAGCGACAGTGGGCACTGTTCCCCCCCACTGACACCAGCGACAGTGGGCACTGTTCCCCCCCACTGACACCAGCGACAGTGGGCACTGTTCCCCCCACTGACACCAGCGACAGTGGGCACTGTTCCCCCCCACTGACACCAGCGACAGTGGGCACTGTTCCCCCCCACTGACACCAGCGACAGTGGGCACTGTTCCCCCCCACTGACACCAGCGACAGTGGGCACTGTTCCCCCCCACTGACACCAGCGACAGTGGGCACTGTTCCCCCCCACTGACACCAGCGACAGTGGGCACTGTTCCCCCCCACTGACACCAGCGACAGTGGGCACTGTTCCCCCCCACTGACACCAGCGACCGTGGGCACTGTTCCCCCCCACTGACACCAGCGACAGTGGGCACTGTTCCCCCCCACTGACACCAGCGACAGTGGGCACTGTTCCCCCCCACTGACACCAGCGACAGTGGGCACTGTTCCCCCCCACTGACACCAGCGACAGTGGGCACTGTTCCCCCCCACTGACACCAGCGACAGTGGGCACTGTTCCCCCCCACTGACACCAGCGACAGTGGGCACTGTTCCCCCCACTGACACCAGCGACAGTGGGCACTGTTCCCCCCACTGACACCAGCGACAGTGGGCACTGTTCCTCCCACTGACACCAGCGACAGTGGGCACTGTTCCTCCCACTGACACCAGCGACAGTGGGCACTGTTCCTCCCACTGACACCAGCGACAGTGGGCACTGTTCCTCCCACTGACACCAGCGACGGGACACTGTTCCTCCCACTGACACCAGCGACGGGACACTGTTCCTCCCACTGACACCAGCGACGGGACACTGTTCCTCCCACTGACACCAGCGACGGGACACTGTTCCTCCCACTGACACCAGCGACGGGACACTGTTCCTCCCACTGACACCAGCGACGGGACACTGTTCCTCCCACTGACACCAGCGACGGGACACTGTTCCTCCCACTGACACCAGCGACGGGACACTGTTCCTCCCACTGACACCAGCGACGGGACACTGTTCCTCCCACTGACACCAGCGACGGGACACTGTTCCTCCCACTGACACCAGCGACGGGACACTGTTCCTCCCACTGACACCAGCGACGGGACACTGTTCCTCCCACTGACACCAGCGACGGGACACTGTTCCTCCCACTGACACCAGCGACGGGACACTGTTCCTCCCACTGACACCAGCGACGGGACACTGTTCCTCCCACTGACACCAGCGACGGGACACTGTTCCTCCCACTGACACCAGCGACGGGACACTGTTCCTCCCACTGACACCAGCGACGGGACACTGTTCCTCCCACTGACACCAGCGACGGGACACTGTTCCTCCCACTGACACCAGCGACGGGACACTGTTCCTCCCACTGACACCAGCGACGGGACACTGTTCCTCCCACTGACAACAGCGACGGGACACTGTTCCTCCCACTGACAACAGCGACGGGACACTGTTCCTCCCACTGACAACAGCGACGGGACACTGTTCCTCCCACTGACAACAGCGACGGGACACTGTTCCTCCCACTGACACCAGCGACGGGGCACTATTCCTCCCACTGACACCAGCGACGGGGCACTATTCCTCCACTGACACCAGTGACGGGGCACTATTCCTCCCACTAATACCAATGATGGGGGAAATTTCCTCCCACTGATACCAATAATAGGGTCACGTTAACAGCATTGTCCAGTGGGAAGTTTCTGCTGTGAACAGATGTATTAAAAAAAAACACCAACAGCCCGCGACTTCCTGCTATGGCCTGAAAAACAATCGCTTCAGGTCTGTTCCTGAGCAAACAGAAAACACAATGGAGAGTCAATGATACAATAATAAATATAAAAGAATTGTCCATAACCTCGGAGGTGACATGTGATCAATACGCACACGGCTTCTGCAGACCCGCACCCATTGGGTACACACAATATACTGATCCTGCCAGGTTTACCAGCAGACTTTAGACCCTCCAGGCGCCCCCCAAACCACCCCCCCCCCCCACCACCACATATTGGTACAGCCCTGGTATAGATCTAAAATCTATTTTGCCACGTTTATGTAAGCGCCATTAAAACATGAAGAATTTTTAACACTGTGATGTCATTTCATAAGAAATTTTTTTATTTTTTTTTTTTTTAAATCTGCAGCTTGCGAAATTTGGAGATCCTGCCATGGAGGTCCTTGTTCAGGCATTTCCTTTTATAGGGGTGACAACGCTCTGTCCCCCGTCTCCTTATTGTGCCCCTGTGTTGTCACCATCAGGAAAAAAACTCACCTTGAGAAATGCAGAAGTAGACGGAGTGCATGTAGACAGGAAGTGGCTGCCAAGAGCGGGCAAGGGACCAGCTGGAGACGGTACCAATGAAGGGACACTATTCCTCCCACCGACACCAAATGACGGGGCACTATTCCTCCCACCGACACCAAATGACGGGGCACTATTCCTCCCACCGACACCAAATGACGGGGCACTATTCCTCCCACCGACACCAAATGACGGGGCACTATTCCTCCCACCGACACCAAATGACGGGGCACTATTCCTCCCACCGACACCAAATGACGGGGCACTATTCCTCCCACCGACACCAAATGACGGGGCACTATTCCTCCCACCGACACCAAATGACGGGGCACTATTCCTCCCACCGACACCAAATGACGGGGCACTATTCCTCCCACCGACACCAAATGACGGGGCACTATTCCTCCCACCGACACCAAATGACGGGGCACTATTCCCCCCACCGACACCAAATGACGGGGCACTATTCCCCCCACCGACACTAAATGACGGGGCACTATTCCCCCCACCGACACCAATGACGGGGCACTATTCCCCCCACCGACACCAATGACGGGGCACTATTCCCCCCACCGACACCAATGACGGGGCACTATTCCTCCCACAAATATGCATGTAATGATAGAGAGAGAGAGAGAGAGAGAGAGAGAGAGGAGAGAGAGAGAGAGAGAGAGAGAGAGAGAAGGAGAGAGAGAGAGAGAGAGAGATATCTCTATATCTCTATCTATCTATCTATCAGTTGCTGTATTATTTATAATATCAGCTGGAAATAGGTGAGATATCTGTATATTTCCTGTATACACACAGATATAGTGAATAGCATTACATAGAATACACATTACACAACAACTAATTGCATACAGAGTCAGACTATAGATAATATGACTGAGAGTGCAGAATGGGTCCAGGACGCGTTACCTGCAGGTGCTGGGGCCCCTCTCGGGTTCTGGGCTGGCAGTCAGGGGCCCCTGGGACTCCTCAGGCCTCTCTGCTTGTTTATTCTCACCAACTTCACTCCAGCCTCAGGTCACCACTGAGGACGAGCAGCCGGACAGACAGTACGCAGCGCGCTCTGCTGACACCTGCCGGCAGGGGGGAGGCACTGCGTTCTACTAAGGCAGGACTATAGAGTAACGTAAGCCAGAAGGAACACAGCGCGCTCTGCTGACACCTACTGCCCGGAAGAGATAGAGCGGGGTAAACCATAGAGTGATGTACGTAGCCGACCAGAACGCACACAGCGCGCTCTGCTGACACCTACGACCCGGAAGAGATAGAGCGAGGAAACCATAGAGTGATGTACGTAGCCGACCAGAAAAAACACATCGCGCTCTGCTGACACCTGCTGCGTGGAGCAGGTAGTTGATTTGTGCTGTCAATAGCAACCTGTAGACTTATATATATATATATATATATTATATATATATATATATATATATATATATATATAAATAAATATCTATAGATATTTATTTACGTAGGTGTCCCCACCCACCGAAGACCATACCAGACCGGTATGGCTTAGTTCGCCTTCTCTCATGGGGGTCTCCCTTTCGGGGGAGCCCCACCAAGTACTTGGGTGGGTCTGCTCCGGCAGACCTTCCAGAGAAAGGGGGACCACCTGGTTTCGGCCAGATGGTCCCATGCGAAGTACCTCAGTCCCCGTCTGGAGCCTAACGTCCCGGGGGATCAGGGTAAGGTCCTTCCGTGTGGAGGACAGTGTAACACCCGTTGTACGTTTTGCGTTCACTCTTTATGTGTGTGCACTTTTTTTGGCACCGGGTGGAGTTTTTGGGTGTGTTTTGGCTTTTCAAAAAAAATAAAATACTTGTATCTCTAACCTATTTCTATCTCTAACCTATTTCTTTCCTGGGACTTGTCTTGAAATATTGATAACCATATTGATAGTTAGGGGTGCAACGGATCGTCGCCGATCCGTGATCCGAAGGGGTCACCCAGTTCGGATCGGCACACCCCGCGATCCGCGGAGCGCTTCGCGGCCTCGGCCTTAGGAAAGGCCGCGGCTTCGGCCTAGCTCCGGAGCGGCGGCCATCTTGGTACACCCGGCCGCTGTTTACAATGTGATCACTCCGTCAAATGACGGAGCGATCAGTTGTAAACAAACTCTGCATTACCCATACCCTGCCAATACTCTGCATTACCCATACCCTGCCAATACTCTGCATTACCCATACCCTGCCAATACTCTGCATTACCCATACCCTGCCAATACTCTGCATTAACCATACCCTGCATTACCTATACCCTGCCAATACTCTGCATTACCCATACCCTGCCAATACTCTGCATTACCCATACTCTGCATTACCCATACCCTGCCAATACTCTGCATTACCCATACCCTGCCAATACTCTGCATTACCCATACCCTGCCAATACTCTGCATTACCCATACAATACTCTGCATTACCCATACCCTGCCAATACTCTGCATTACCCATACCCTGCCAATACTCTGCATTACCCATACCCTGCCAATACTCTGCGATACCCTGCCAATATTACAGTGGGGGAGATGACATGGATATTACAGTGGGGGGAGATGACGTGGATATTACAGTGGGGGAAATGACGTGGATATTACAGTGGAGGAAATGACGTGGATATTACAGTGGAGGAGATGACGTGGATATTACAGTGGAGGAGATGACGTGGATATTACAGTGGAGGAGATGACGTGGATATTACAGTGGGGGAAATGACGTGGATATTACAGTGGAGGAAATGACGTGGATATTACAGTGGGGGAAATGATGTGGATATTACAGTGGGGGAATATGACGTGGATATTACAGTGGAGGAGATGACGTGGATATTACGTGGATATTACAGTGGGGGAGATGGCGTGGATATTACAGTGGGGACTATATGGTGGCAGAATTTTCACAGGTTTTTGCAAATTCAATTATCATTTGCTGATCCGAAAAATGATCCGATCCGTGACTCTGATCCGAGGATCGATCCGATCCGTGAGTTTTTTGATCCGTTGCACCCCTATGCCTAAATCATCTTTGCAGCCTAAGCAACACTGTACCTGTAACATCATTTGAAATATATGATAAGTTCTAATTATTCCAACGTTTTCTTTTCTGTGTAAATAAATGTAATTGTTTTATCTTTTCGCACTGTTATCGTTTCGTTTTTATTCTTATATAGACAAAGGTTTAACCACTTCCCGACCGGCGCACGACAATGTACGTCGGCAGAATGGCACGGACAGGCAAAAGGGCGTACAGGTACGTCCCTTTAAGATTGCCGCCGTGCCATCGCTTGTGCGCCGCCGGTCGGGAACCCTGTGAGTCCGGTCGCGGGTCCCGCGGGACTCGATCGCCGTGGGGATACCCGCGATCATCTCACGGGAAGGCTGAACGGGGAGATGCGGAAGTAAACAGCATCTCCCCGTTCTGCCTAGCAACTAGTGACACTGATCTCTGCTCCCTGTGATTGGAGCAGAGATCAGTGTTCACTAAAACACAGCCACGCCCCCCCCCCACAGTTAGTAACACGCCCCTAGGAGCACTTAAACCCTACACTGCCACCCCCTGGTTAACCCCTTCACTGCCAGTGTCATTTACACAAAAAAAAGAATTTTTTTTTTATATAATATAATGCAATACAATACAGTTTTCTACCATTTAATATAAATTAATATAATACAATTATAGTATAACTTAATATAAGGTAATGCAATTGAACTGAATATCATAAAACAAAAATATAATTAAGAAAAATGTTAAACAACATAATAAAATATAATGCAATATAATTTAATACCATATAATATAAAGTAATAGAAACAATATATAATATAATGTGCAACAACATAATTTAATACCATATAATATTAACAAAAAAACTTACATTTTAATATAATATAATGCAATACAATACAGTTTTACGCCCCCCACAGTTAGTAACACACCCTAGGAACACTTAACCCCTACACTGCCACCTTCTGGTTGACCCCCTTCACTGCCAGTGTCATTTACACAGGAATCAGTGCATTTAAATAGCACTGATTGCTGTATAAATGACAATGGTCCCAAAAATGCGTCAAAAATGTCTGATGTGTCCGCCATAATGTCGCAGTCACAATAAAAATCGCTGATCGCCGCCATTACTAGTAAAAAAAAAAAAAAAATAGTAATAAAAATGCTATAAAACTATCCCCTATTTTGTAAATGCTATAACTTTTGCGCAAACCAATCAATAATCGCTTATTGCGATATGTAGAAGAATACGTATCGGCCTAAACTGAGGGAAAAAAATGTTTTTTTATATATTTTTGGGTGATATTTCTTATAGCAAAAAGTAAAAAAAAATTATGCGTTTTTTTTTTTTCAAAATTGTCGCTCTTTTTATGTTTATAGTGCAAAAAAAATAAAAAACCGCAGGGGCGATCAAATTACCACCAAAAAAAGCTCTATTTGTGGGAAAAAAAGGACGCCAATTTTGTTTGGGAGCCACGTCGCACGACCGCGCAATTGTCAGTTAAAGCGACGCAGTGCCGAATCGCAAAAAGGGGCCTGGTCCTTTGGCTGCAAATTGGTCCGGGGCTGAAGTGGTTAATAAAAGGACATTTCCAAAACCGTCTCTTGTTTTTTTTTTTTTGTAACACTACGCTTTTTTTAGGTGATTGGGTAGGGGTATAATGTACCCCATACTTATTCACATGGGGGGGGCGGGATATGGGATTTGTTAAAGGGAGCTTCCAGATTCCGATAAGTCCCCTGCTCACAGACCCCAACAACCACCGGCCAGGGTTGTCGAGAAGAGGCCTTTGTCACCATCAACATAGGGACAAGGTGCTTTGGGGGTGGAGCCCCCCCCCTGGCCCAAAGCACCCATTCCCCCCCATGTTGAGGGCATGTGACCTGGTATTGTCCAGGAGTGTGGTGTGGTGTGGGGGGGGGGGGGGGTGCTCGCTCTCCTCCCCTCCTATGCTGAACTGCCAGGCTGCATGCCCCAGATAAGGTTCTGGTATGATTTTTTTTTGGGGGGGCCCTCGCCATTTTTTTTTTTTTTTTGTTGGCATGGGTTCGCCCTCAAGATCCATACCAGACTCAAAGGGCCTGCCAAAATTGGAAAAAAAAAAAAAAAAAAACAAGACTGGGTGGGGTTCCCCCCCAGGATCCTCAAAACACAAGTCGCATGCCACACGTCAGATCAGTTAAGATGATAAACCCGACTTCCATTCCAATCAATGGGCGCAAATCGTGCCCAAGTCGGACCAAAGCAGTGCAGGAACCATTTTCAAAGTTGGGCAACCCACAAGTCGGACCAGTTACGACGGCTCTCATAAGGAACCATTGATTTTGGCATGTCATGCCACTTGTACTCTGGAAGTCGGAGCGCATGTCGCACCAGCGTGACCCGGGCCTTACCGTCAAAGCTTGATTGGCTGCCATGTACAGCTGCACCAGATTCTTAGTGCTTCAGTTTTAGTAAATCTACCCCGATGGACTACAACATAATTTAATACCATATAATATTAAATAATATTATATTATATATAATATTAAAAAATTGAAAATAAATAAATACATTGTAATATAATATAGTGCACTGTAATGCAATGCAGTTTACTACTGCGTAATATAAATTAATATAATAAAATTATATTTTAGCATAATAAAATGTAATGCAATTGACCTGAATACCATAAAACATAAAAAAAATATATAATTAAGAAAAATTTTAAATAACATAATAAAGTATAGTGCAATATAATTTAATATGTGTAAATTATATTGTGTAAACGTTACACAATATAATTTAATACCATATAATATAAAGTAATAGAAAAAGAATGACATTTTAATATATTATAATGCAATACAATACACTTTTCTACCATTTAATATAATAAAATTATAGTATAACTTAATCTAATGTAATGCAAATGAACTGAATACCATAAAACATGAATATATCATTAAGAACATTTTTAAATAACATAATAAAATATAATGCAATATAATTTAACGTAATAAAAAATATATATATTGTAATGTACAACAACATAATATAATACCTTTTAATGTTAACAAAAAAAAAGACATTTTAATATAATATAATGCAATACAATACAGTTTTCTACCATTTAATATAAATTAATATAATAAAATTATAGTATAACTTAATCTAATGTAATGCAAATGAACTGAATACCATAAAACATGAATATATCATTAAGAAAATGTTTAAATAACATAATAAAATATAATGCAATATAATTTAACGTAATAGAAAAAAATATATATATTGTAATGTACAACAACATAATTTAATACCTTATAATATTAACAAAAAAAAATAAAATTTTTTAATATAATATATAATAATTATTTCTACCATTTAATATAAATTTATATAATAAAATTATAGTATAACTTAATATAAGGTAATGCAATTAGACTGAATATCATAAAATATAATTAAGAAAAATGTTAAATAACATAATAAAATATAATGCAATATAATTTAATACCATATAATATAACATAATAGAAAAAAATATATAATATAATGTGCAACAACATAATTTAATACCGTATAATATTAGCAAAAGAATGACATTTTAATATAATATAATGCAATACAATACAGTTTTCTACCATTTAATATGAATTAATATAATAAAATTATAGTATAACTTAATATAAGGCTATGCAATTGAACTGAATATCGTAAAACATAAAAATATAATTAAGAAAAATGTTAAATAACATAATAAAATATAATGCAATATAATTTAATATCATATAATATAAAGTAATAGAAAAAAAAAAATATATAATATAATGTGCAACAACATAATTTAATACCATATAATATTAACAAAAGAAGGACATTTTAATATAATATAATGCAATACAATACAGTTTTCTACCATTTAATATAAATGAATATAATAAAATTACAGTATAACTTAATATAATGTAATGAAAATTTAACTGAATACCGCACAATATAAAATACATAAAAAAATAAATAAATAATATAATAAAATATAATGCAATATAATTTAATACCATATAATATAACATATTAGAAAAAATATATAATGTAATGTACAACAACATAATTTAATACCATATAATATTAACCAAAAAATGAAATTTTAATATAATACAATACAATACAGTTTTCTACCATTTAATATAAATTAATACAATAAAAATGTAGTATAACTTAATATAATGTAATGAAAATTGAACTGAATACCGCATAACATAAAATACATAAAAACATTTTTTTTAATAATATAATAAAATATAATGGAATATAATTTATTACCATATAATATAACGTAATAGAAAAAATATATAATGTAATACAACATAGGTTAATACCAAATAATAACAAATAAAAATAATGTAATCTAATATATATCAATGTAATGCAATGCAGTTTACTGCTGTTTATTATAAGCTAACATAATAAAATGACAATAGTATGTACAACAACATAATTTAATACCATATAATATTAACAAAAAAATTACATTTTAATATAATATAACCCAATACAATGCAGTTTTATACCATTTAATATAAATTAATATAATAAAATTATAGTATGACTTAATATAATGTAATGAAAATTGAACTGAATACCGCATGACATAAAATACATTAAAAAAAAATGTAAATAATATAATAAAATATAATGCAACATAATCTAATACCATATAGTATAACGTAATATAAAAAATATATAATGTAATACAACATAATTTAATACCATATATAATAATAAAAAAAAAATGTAATCTAATATATGTCAATGTAATGCAATGCAGTTTACTGCTGTTTATTATAAGCTAACATAATAAAATGATAATATAATGTACAACAACATAATTTAGTACCATGTAATGAAAATTAAACTGAATACCGCATAACCTAAAACACATTAAAAAAAATGTAAATAATATAATAAAATATAATGCAACATAATCTAATACCATATAATATAACGTAATAGAAAAAATATATAATGTAATACAACATCATTTAATACCATATAATATATAAAAAAAAAATTAAAAAATGTAATCTAATATATGTCAATGTAATGCAATTTTTTTTTTCTCCTTCTCAAAAATGTTTGTCTTTTGCTGTGTTTTTTTTTTTTTTTTTTTTTTATTGTTGTGTGTGTATATAAAATGAATAAAAAGATTATTTGATTAAAAAAAAAAAAAAATGTAATGCAATCCAGTTTACTGCTGTTTATTATAAGCTAACATAATAAAATGATAATATAATGTACAACAACATAATTTAGTACCATGTAATGAAAATTAAACTGAATACCGCATAACCTAAAACACATTAAAAAAAATGTAAATAATATAATAAAATATAATGCAACATAATCTAATACCATATAATATAACGTAATAGAAAAAATATATAATGTAATACAACATCATTTAATACCATATAATATATAAAAAAAAAATTAAAAAATGTAATCTAATATATGTCAATGTAATGCAATTTTTTTTTTCTCCTTCTCAAAAATGTTTGTCTTTTGCTGTGTTTTTTTTTTTTTTTTTTTTTATTGTTGTGTGTGTATATAAAATGAATAAAAAGATTATTTGATTAAAAAAAAAAAAATGTAATGCAATCCAGTTTACTGCTGTTTATTATAAGCTAACATAATAAAATGATAATATAATGTACAACAACATAATTTAGTACCATGTAATGAAAATTAAACTGAATACCGCATAACATAAAATACATAAAAAAAATATGTAAAAAATATAATAAAATATGATGCAACATAATCTAATACCATATAATATAACGTAATAGAAAAAATATATAATGTAATACAACATAATTTAATACCATATAATATAAAAAAAAAATATTAAAAAATGTAATCTAATATATGTCAATGTAATGCAATTTTTTTTTTCTCCTTCTCAAAAATGTTTGTCTTTTGCTGTGTTTTTTTTTTTTTTTTTTATTGTTGTGTGTGTATATAAAATGAATAAAAAGATTATTTGATTAAACAAAAAATGTAATGCAATCCAGTTTACTGCTGTTTATTATAAGCTAACGTAATAAAATGATAGTATAACATAAATAAAATGTAATATGCAGTTGCATTTCATACCATATCTAATAAAATGTGATTAAAAAATAATATAATACAATATAATATAATATAATGCAATACAATATAATGTAATACCATATATAATAAAATGTGATTAAAAAATAATATAATACAATATAATATAATACAATATAATGTAATACCAAATAGAATAAAAGAAACAATGTGTCACGTAAGCTCCTCTGTAAACAAACCTCTCTGGTGCCCCCCACAGTCACATGTGTGACAGGCAGCCCAGCACTCCCAGAATGCAGTGCGGGGCTGTGAGTGATTCAGGCTCCAGCCTTGTGCTCAGAGTACAGAAGGGGGAAGAGCAGACAGAGCTGTGTGTACACCGGGCAGCATGGAGCATTTCTTGCAGGGTTGCAAGGCCGCCTTACAGGTAAGCAAACACCCTTTAAGTCACTGCATGGGCACAGGTCTGCATTTCATGCTTGCCTGAAGAGCTAGCAATCCAACTCTGGTATCATTGGGGGGGGGGCTGACCTAAAGATTCAGCCACCTGATGCCCTGTGTGTAAAGAGAGGGGTGCACAGTACTGTGCAGTGACCGCCTTCATAGGATGACCCCATGGAGGAGGAAATATTCAGGTTTTAAAGCCACAGTGCAGGGCATGCTTGCCTGAAGAGCTAGCAATCCACTTGGGCATTATAGGGGGGTGCTGACTCAAAGATTTGAAACCTCTGCGCCCCGTTATTATATTTGTGTGCATGGTGACCACATTTGTAAGTTGACCCACGTGGAGGAGGAAATATCCAGGTCCTAAAGCCACAGTGCGACAAATGCTTGCCTGAAGAGCTAGCAATCCACGCGGGCATCATGGGGGGGGGGGGGGGGGGGTGCTGACTCAAAGATTTGGCCACCTGATGCAACCTCTGCGCCCTGTTACTATATTTGTGTAAGAAAGGGGTACATGGTGACCGCATTCGTAAGATGACCACGTGGAGGAGAAAAATATCTAGGACTTGAAGCCACAGTGCGGCAAATGTTTGCCTGAAGAGCTAGCAATCCACTCGGGCATCATGGGTGAGGGGTGCTGGCTCTGGAGGAGAAAAATATCTAGGGGGGGGTTGTTGGCTCAAAGATTTGGCCACCTAATGCAACCTCTACACCCCGTTCTTCTATTTGTGTAAGAAAGGGGTGCATGGTGACCACGTTTGTGAGATGACCCCCTTGGTGGAGGAAATGTCCAGGTCCTAAAGCCACAGTGCGGCAAATGCTTGCCTGAAGAGCTAGCAATCCACTCGGGCATCATGGGTGAGGGGTGCTGGCTCTGGAGGAGAAAAATATCTAGGGGGGGGTTGTTGGCTCAAAGATTTGGCCACCTAATGCAACCTCTACACCCCGTTCTTCTATTTGTGTAAGAAAGGGGTGCATGGTGACCACGTTTGTGAGATGACCCCCTTGGTGGAGGAAATGTCCAGGTCCTAAAGCCACAGTGCGGCAAATGCTTGCCTGAAGAGCTAGCAATCCACTCGGGCATCATGGGGGGGAGGTGCTGACTCAAAGATTTGGCCACCTGATGCAACCTCTGCGCCCCGTTCCTATATTTGTGCAAGAAAGGGGTGCATGGTGACCACGTTCGTAAGATGACCACGTGGAGGAGAAAAATATCTAGGACTTGAAGCCACAGTGCGACAAATGCTTGCCTGAAGAGCTAGCAATCCACTCGGGCATCATGGGGGGGAGGTGCTGACTCAAAGATTTGGCCACCTGATGCAACCTCTGCGCCCTGTTCTTATATTTGTGTAAGAAAGGGGTGCATGGTGACCACATTTGTAAGTTGACCAACGTGGAGGAGGAAATATCCAGATCCTAAAGCCACAGTGCGACAAACGCTTGCCTGAAGAGCTAGCAATCCACTTGGGCATCATGGGGGGGGGGGGGGGGGGGGTGCTGACTCAAAGATTTGGCCACCTGATGCAACCTATGCGCCCCGTTCCTATATTTGTGCAAGAAAGGGGTACATGGTGACCACATTCGTAAGATGACCACGTGGAGGAGAAAAATATCTAGGACTTGAAGCCCCAGTGCGGCAAATGCTTGCCTGAAGAGCTAGCAATCCACTCTGGCTTTATGGGGGATGTTGGCTCAAAGATTTGGCCACCTGATGCAACTTCTTTACCCCGCTCTTATATATGTATAAATGAGGGGTCCACTGTGCTGTTCATAAGATGACCCCCATGGAGAGAAGTGAATATCTGGGGTCAATCACAGTGGCCTCCTCCAACTATTCGGTAGCGGCACCGATATCTTCCAGCCTCGGCGGTCGTCGGTGCCGCCATACCATCACCCGCCATCACCCCAGTCTGCCCAATGATCCAATGTTCTGGTGGTAAGCCTGTCTAAAGGTCACTTCCGGCAATTGGAAGGACTTTGGGACGTTCAAGCCAAATTGCTCACCAATCGCACAGAATTTGGGTAAAATTTCCAACCTCAATTATTTTTTTCCAATCTTGCCATATTTGACCCTTACCCCGAGGGAGTTTTGTGATACTAGAGCTCCTATCTGTAAGGAAAGGTCACGTACATACAACGCCACTGTTGGCGTTCCCACTACTTCTACCAGCGGGTGATCCTCAACCTTTGAGGGTCATTAAATGATAATAATGGTTTTGTGTGTTTTTGTCAGCGAGCGTCCTCTCTCTGCGTTGTTGTGGTTGTCGCTTTCCAAGGGAGAGTTCAAAGTGTCTCCTGAAAACCTGACAATCTAGAAGGGAGAGGGAAGGGCAGAGACATCTGTCCACATTCCATAGAATGTTCAGTGACAGGCCGGGGACATATCCTCCCATGTACACCGCTCACGTCATTCTCGGTATCTGTTCTTATTCTGTATGTATGGACTCTGCACAGTACCACTTCTCTTGTCCTGTATGTTGGGTGTAATTCTCGATATCTCTTCTTATTCTGTATGTATGGACTCTGCACAGTACTACTTCTCTTGTCCTGTATGTCGGGTGTAATTCTCAGTATCTGTTCTTATTCTGTATGTATGGACTCTGCACAGTACTACTTCTCTTGTCCTGTATCTCGGGTGTAATTCTCAGTATCTGTTCTTACTCTGTATGTATGGGCTCTGCACAGTACTACTTCTCTTGTCCTGTATGTCGGGTGTAATTCTCGGTATCTGTTCTTATTCTGTATGTATGGACTCTGCACAGTACTACTTCTCTTGTCCTGTATGTCGGGTGTAATTCTCAGTATCTGTTCTTATTCTGTATGTATGGACTCTGCACAGTACTACTTCTCTTGTCCTGTATGTCGGGTGTAATTCTCAGTATCTGTTCTTATTCTGTATGTATGGACTCTGCACAGTACTACTTCTCTTGTCCTGTATGCCGGGTGTAATTCTCAGTATCTGTTCTTATTCTGTATGTATGGGCTCTGCACAGTACTACTTCTCTTGTCCTGTATCTCGGGTGTAATTCTCGGTATCTGTTCTTATTCTGTATGTATGGGCTCTGCACAGTACTACTTCTCTTGTCCTGTATCTCGGGTGTAATTCTCGGTATCTGTTCTTATTCTGTATGTATGGACTCTGCACAGTACTACTTCTCTTGTCCTGTATGCCGGGTGTAATTCTCGGTATCTGTTCTTATTCTGTATGTGTGGACTCTGCACAGTACTACTTCTCTTGTCCTGTATGCCGGGTGTAATTCTCGGTATCTGTTCTTATTCTGTATGTATGGACTCTGCACAGTACTACTTCTCTTGTCCTGTATGCCGGGTGTAATTCTCGGTATCTGTTCCTATTCTGTATGTATGGACTCTGCACAGTACTACTTCTCTTGTCCTGTATGTCGGGTGTAATTCTCGGTATCTGTTCTTATTCTGTATGTATGGACTCTGCACAGTACCACTTCTCTTGTCCTGTATGTCGGGTGTAATTCTCGGTATCTGTTCTTATTCTGTATGTATGGACTCTGCACAGTACTACTTCTCTTGTCCTGTATGCCGGGTGTAATTCTCGGTATCTGTTCTTATTCTGTATGTATGGACTCTGCACAGTACTACTTCTCTTGTCCTGTATGTCGGGTGTAATTCTCGGTATCTGTTCCTATTCTGTATGTATGGACTTGGCACAGTACTACTTCTCTTGTCCTGTATGTCGGGTGTAATTCTCGGTATCTGTTCTTATTCTGTATGTATGGACTTTGGCTTTGTAATGACGGGTCCCCTCAAATTATTGAGACCAGCGTCCTCCATGACAGCCGATGTCACACACCGCGTGTTTATCTCTAGTAGTCGTGTTATCAGCTCTTGGGGCCCTCGGGCTGTCCCCCCCCCCCCATCACGTGACTTATATTTCCTGGTAGCAACAGCGTCTCTTTTTTTTTTTTTTTGACACCCTGACAGGCCTTTCCTTGTGCCTAGTTTTACCGCAGGCCTCTGAATGGAGTCATACAAGTTCTTCACGGTCACATGACAGGCATGTCTGCTAGGCTGAGCTCCACGGGCCGTTGGAGAGGGATGTTTTTCAGGAAATTCTTACCACATGCCATGTCAGCCTGTTATGAAATATTGTTGGGGGATGGCATGGATAGAGACTTCCGTTCTGAGAGAGGGGGGACCCGCCATAGTATTGGTTGGCAGAGGGTCCTCAATATGTAGAACTGCTCCTTACTGTTGGTTGTACGATTGCTTCTCACTGTTGGGTGGCAGAGGGGTTCTCAGTCTATAGAATTGCTGTTCATTGTTGGTTGCTGGAGCGGTCCTCAGTTCTTAGAATTGCTCCTCACTGTTGGTTGATGGAGGGTTCCTCAGTTCTTAGAATTGCTCCTCACTGTTGGTTGATGGAGGGTTCCTCAGTTCTTAGAATTGCTCCTCACTGTTGGTTGATGGAGGGTTCCTCAGTTCTTAGAATTGCTCCTCACTGTTGGTTGATGGAGGGTTCCCCAGTTCTTAGAATTGCTCCTCACTGTTGGCTGATGGAGGGTTCCTCAGTTCTTAGAATTGCTCCTCACTGTTGGTTGATGGAGGGTTCCTCAGTTCTTAGAATTGCTCCTCACTGTTGGCTGATGGAGGGGTCCCCAGTTCTTAGAATTGCTCCTCACTGTTGGCTGATGGAGGGGTCCTCCGTCTGTAGAACTGCTCTTCACTGTAGGTTGGCAGAGGGGTCCTTAGTCCATAATATTGCTCTTCATTGTTAGTTAACGGAGGGGTCCTCCATGCGTAAAATTGCTCCTCACTGTTAGTTCGTGAGGGGGTCCTCAGTCTGCAGAATTGCTCCTCACTGTTGGTTGGCAGAGGGGTTCTTAGTCTATAGAATTGTTGGTTGCTGGAGGGGTCCTCAGTTCTTAGAATTGCTTCTCACTGTTGGCTGATGGAAGGATCCTTAGTTCTTAAAATTGCTTCTCACTGTTGGTTGGTGGGGGGGATCCTCAGTTCTTATAATTGCTCCTCACTGTTGGCTGATGGAGGGGTCTTCAGTCTGTAGAACTGCTCTTCACTGTAGGTTGGCAGAGGGGTCCTCAGTCCATAATATTGCTCCTCATTGTTGGTTGACAGAGGGGTCCTCAGTGCGTAGAATTGCTCCTCACTGTTAGTTCGTGAGGGGGTCCTCAGTCTGCAGAATTGCCCCTCATTGTTGGTTGGCAGAGGGGTTCTCAGTCTATAGAATTGCTGTTCATTGTTGGTTGCTTGAGGGGTCCTCCAGTTCTTAGAATTGCTTCTCACTGTTGGTTGGTGGAGGGATCCTCCAGTTCTTAGAATTGCTCCTCACTGTTGGCTGATGGAGAGGTCCTCAGTCTGTAGAACTGCTCTTCACTGTAGGTTGGCACCTAGTCCATTGTCCATAATATTGCTCCCTATAGTTAGTTATGGAGGGGTCCTCCTTGCATAAAATTGCTCCTCACTGTTAGTTCGTGAGGGGCTCCTCAGTCTGCAGAATTGCTCCTCACTGTTGGTTGGCGGAGGGGTCCCTAGTCTGTAGAACTGCCCTCCACTGTAGGTTAGCAGAGGGGTCCTTATTGCATAGAATTGCTCCTCACTGTTGGTTGGTGGAGGAGTCCTCAGTCTGTAGAATGGCCCTTCATGTAGGTTGCAGAGGGGTTTTCAGTCTATAGAATTACTCCTCGCGGTTGGTTGGAGGGATCCTCAGTCTGTAGAATTACTCCTCATGGTTGGTTGGTGGAGGGGTCCTCAGTTCGTAGAATTTCTCCTCACTGTTGTTTGGTGGAGGGGTCCTCAGTAGAGTTGGAACAGGGGTTGCAGCTGTGGCTGGGACGCCAATCTGTTACGCCACTGCACTAACCTGTGATAACACTTGTGGCCCATTCAGATTGTTTCATTGCAGTAATGCATGTTAAAGCGTCAACCCACATAGTGTGGTGCATTGCTGCGCCTTTTATTTTGAATGCCATCCCCACGTAACCGCATTGCAGAGTAACACACCCCCATACATTAGGGTGCAGGTCAGCTTGTTGGCGGCCCATTGCAATCCTAACAATGAACTTCTCTTAACTATAACTTTGAATGCATTTTGTTTTATTTGGTTTATAAGTTAAGGTTAAGATGAGTTTGGTGAGAGTGGAAGGTCGTGGGAGGAGCAGAGAAGACAGTTTGGTTAGTATGTAGGAACGAGGTTAGTAAGCAGGAGGTCTTGTGAGGAGCAGACTGCTGGTTGGTGAAGGGGTCTTCAGTCTGTAGAATTGCCCCTCGCCGTTGGTTGGTGAAGAGGCCCTTAGTCTGTAGAACTGCTTTTAACTGTGGGTTGGCAGAGGGGTCCTCACTCCATAAAATTGCTCCTTGTTGGTGGTTCGATGGAGGGGTCCTCAGTCTATAGAATTGCTCCTCGTGGTTGGTGAAGGGGTCGTCAGTCTGTAGAATTGCCCCTCGCCATTGGTTGGTGGAGGGGCCCTTAGTCTGTAGAACTGCTCTTAACTGTGGGTTGGCAGAGGGGTCCTCACTCCATAAAATGTATTTTTGTTGGTGGTCGACGGAGGGGTCCTCAGTCTATAGAATCGCTCCTCATTGTTGGTTAACGGAGGGGTCCTCCATGCGTAAAATTGCTCCTCACTGTTAGTTTGTGAGGGGGTCCTCAGTCTGCAGAATTGCTCCTCACTGTTGGTTGGCGGAGGGGTCCTTAGTCTGTAGAATTTCCCTTCACTGTAGGTTGGCAGAGGGGTCCTTATTGCATAGAATTGCTCCTCACTGTTAGTTGGTGGAGGAGTCCTCAGTCTGTAGAACGGCCCTTCACTGTAGGTTGCAGAGGGGTTCTCAGTCTATAGAATTACTCCTCGTGGTTGGTGAAGGGGTCGTCAGTGTGTAGAATTGCCCCTGGCCATTGGTTGGTGGAGGGGCCCTTAGTCTGTAGAACTGCTCTTAACTGTGGGTTGGCAGAGGGGTCCCCACCCCATAAAATTGCTCCTTGTTGGTGGTCGACGGAGGGGTCCTCAGTCTATAGAATTGCTCCTCATTGTTAGTTGATTGAGGGTTCCTCAGTCTGTAGAACTTCTCCTCACTGTAGGTTGGCTGAGGGATCCTCAGAGGACGGTTTGGATGATGTGGTAAGACGAGATTGGTAAGTAGGAGGTCTTGAGAGGAGTGGAGAGGACGGTTTGGTTGATATGGTAAGACGAGATTGGTAAGTAGGAGGTCTTGAGAGGAGTGGAGAGGACGGTTTGGTTGATATGGTAAGACGAGATTGGAAAGTAGGAGGTCTTGAGAGGAGTGGAGAGGACGGTTTGGTTGATATGGTAAGACGAGATTGGAAAGTAGGAGGTCTTGAGAGGAGTGGAGAGGACGGTTTGGGTGATATGTTAAGACGAAGTTGGTGAGTAGGAGGTCTTGAGATAAATTTGGTGGCTTTTGTAGAATAAATCCACTTTTTGGTAGGAACAAATTGATAACATAAGCTCAAAGTGGTGATACAAGACCACGTGATTGAATCGATCCTGGTGGTTGAATGGAGTAGCGGGGAAGGGTAGTCTAAGCTGCTGGTGGATAGGTAGATGGTTCAGATGAACTTGTTTTGTAGACCAGGCCAAGAAAACATTGGTACAGCGTGGCATTCCTGGTTACCACTAACAGGCCTCTTGCCCAATTTCTTCATTATTGTGGGTCAACATAAAAGTAATCAGGTCACCAAAACCTGCACTGTACCTTGACCCGGACCCTTCCTCCTGGTTCCTCCCTGGCTGAGACGGGTACCAGTTTTAGGATAGGCCACCCATGAAATCGGAGATGAGTCCATTTTGGTTTTCAATGCTTGTCTAGTAAACAAGACATACAACTTCTTCCATATTCACCAATAGGGCAGGCATTTTTTAGTCCTGTCCCCTTTTAAGTCCTTCCCAGGACTCCTAGGTATTTCCCCAGCTGAGAAAATGCCAGTTTTCTTGCAGTATCACCCCATCCCAAAAGAGGGGCCCACCACCCACAGGGGTCAGCTACACAACTAATTCCTCTCTTCTCTAAACTTCCCACCAGGCTGACTCACTCCTCCAAGGCAAGCCAACCCACAATTTATAACGTGGGGAAGGTCGCCACCTAGTGGCCAAACTAGGAACGGTCCTAACACCCCCTTACATGTTGCTTTCTATGTATAAGCAAAGCAACATGGTTTTACATATGTATCCGTTTAGCCATATCTGACTTTTGGCGACTCCAAGGTCTTAGGTGACTCCAAGGATTTACTAAAACTGAAGACTGCAAAATCTGGTGCAGTTGAGCATTAGTAGCCAATCGGCTGCTAACTTCAGCTTGTTCAATTAAGCTTTGACAAAAAGCCTATGCAAAGCTGCCTTTAGATTTTGCAACCCTATGGGCCACCGCGTTGAGCACCACATCTGATGTACTTAAAACCATAGAACCCTACTGATGGGCACTGGTAGGCTGCACTGATGGGCTGCACTAATGAGCACTGATGGGCTGCACTAATGAGCACTGATGGGCTGCACTAATGAGCACTGATGGGCTGCACTAATGAGCACTGATGGGCTGCACTGATGGGCTGCACTGATGGGCTGCACTGATGGGCTGCACTGATGGGCTGCACTAATGAGCACTGATGGGCTGCACTAATGAGCACTGATGGGCTGCACTAATGAGCACTGATGGGCTGCACTGATGGGTACTGATAGGCGGCACTGGTAGGCTGCACTGATGAGCACTGATAGGCTGCACTGGTAGGCGGCACTGGTAGGCGGAACTGATGGGCTGCACTAATGAGCACTGATAGGCCGGCACTGATGGGCACTGATAGGCGGCACTGATGGGTACTGATAGGCGGCACTGATGGGTACTGATAGGCGGCACTGGTAGGCTGCACTGATAGGTGGCACTGATGGGCACTGGTAGGCTGCACTGGTAGGCGGCACTGATAAAGGCAGCACTGATGGGACTGTACTGATGGGCACTGATAAGGCTGCACTGTTAAGCACAGATGAGGCGGCACTCTTACGGTGCACTGATAGACGCACTGATGGCCAATAGAATAGAATTCTTTGTGAATTATTTTTTTTTGGAAGGTAGGTCCCCAGGTCTTTCCAACCCTCCCCAATTGCGAAAACGGGCATGTAGAATGTGTTAACATGTGCATAACCAATTTGTAGGCACATACTAGGGGCCAGTTTGGACAGGAGCCAATTAACCCACCAGCATGTCTTTGGAGAAGTCGAAGAAAAACCCACACACACCCGCGGCTGGTGTCCTGGCCAGGATTTCAGGCCAGGGGACCCAAGTGCTGGAAGGTAGCACCATCGATGGCCAACTTTGCGTAGATTCAAATACATAACGCACCAATAGACCATAAGAGTTTATCATAAAAGTTTGATGTCGCCATAAGGGGCGCGGCCTGTTAAGATCGGCCGTAGACACAGAGAAGCGGAAGAGTAGACGTGTTTTTCCTACAACACGCTCTGAATAATTGGCAGCAGAAGAGGCGCCCGGGTTCCCAGCTGCTAAAATCAGTGTTGTTGGTCGGGACAAAGAGTTTGTTGACTGGTAAATGCGGGGGTGGTGTGTTCGCTATAATTATACAGACGATCGAGGCAGTTACAAGAAGGGGTTTGTTTGTTGAGATCCTTACGGTGGCTATTGCTGAAAATGCTTTACCGTAATACCGGGTATAATAAAAAAATTAATATTTTTTTGGGCTTACTGGTTTGGGGTCTTCTTGGCTCAAATCCAATCTCATAATAGCCTTTTTTTGTAAAAACTGTAGTTTTCAATCCTTAATAAAATAGTCTCTGGTGATCCTGCCATCAAGGTCCTTGTTTAAGCACTTCCTGTTATAGGGGGTGGTGTCTAACTAAACGTAATTGTGGGGCGTGTCAGCAGTATGGTTGCCCTCAAGGGGCCACTTGTATCTGAGGGTGCACTACGTATGGAGCGCAGGGTTCAGGAGTGCGCTATGTCTGGAGAGCATGGTTTTTCTATGCACTAGGTCCGGAGTTCAGAGTTCTGGTGTGCGCTACGTCCAAAGCACAGGGTTCTGGTGTGCGCTACGTCCAAAGCACAGGGTTCTGGTGTGCGCTACGTCCAAATCACAAGGTTCTGGTGTGCTACGTCCAAAGTGCAGGGTTCTGGTGTGCGCTACGTCCAAAGCACAGGGTTCTGGTGTGCGCTATGTCCAAAGCGCAGGGTTCTGGTGTGTGCTACGTCCAAAGCACAGGGTTCAGGAGTGTGCTACGTCCAAAGTGCAGGGTTCTGGTGTGCGCTACGTCCAAAGCTCAGGGTTCAGGAGTGCGCTATGTCCGGAGTGCAAGGTACTGGTGTGCTACGTCCAGAGCGCAGGGTCCTGGTGTGTGCCATATGTCCAAAGCGCAGGGTTCTGGTATGCGCTATGCCTGGAGCAAGGGGTTTTGGTGTGAGCTACTTCCGGAGAGCAGGGTTCCGGTGTGTGCTACTTCCGGAGAGCAGGGTTCCGGTGTGTGCTACGTCCGGAGCGCAGGGTTCCGGTGTGTGCTACGTCCGGAGCGCAGGGTTCCGGTGTGTGCTACGTCCGGAGCGCAGGGTTCCGGTGTGTGCTACGTCCGGAGCGCAGGGTTCCGGTGTGTGCTACGTCCGGAGCGCAGGGTTCCGGTGTGTGCTACGTCCGGAGCGCAGGGTTCCGGTGTGTGCTACGTCCGGAGCGCAGGGTTCCGGTGTGTGCTACGTCCGGAGCGCAGGGTTCCGGTGTGTGCTACGTCCGGAGCGCAGGGTTCCGGTGTGTGCTACATCCGGAGCGCAGGGTTCCGGTGTGTGCTACGTCCGGAGCGCAGGGTTCCGGTGTGTGCTACGTCCGGAGCGCAGGGTTCCGGTGTGTGCTACGCCCGGAGCGCAGGGTTCCGGTGTGTGCTACGCCCGGAGCGCAGGGTTCCGGTGTGTGCTACGTCCGGAGCGCAGGGTTCCGGTGTGTGCTACGCCCGGAGCAAGGGGTTTTGGTGTGAGCTACGTCCGGAGAGCAGGGTTCTGGTGTGTGCTACGTCCGGAGCGCAGGGTTCCGGTGTGTGCTACGTCCGGAGCGCAGGGTTCCGGTGTGTGCTACGCCCGGAGCGCAGGGTTCCGGTGTGTGCTACGCCCGGAGCGCAGGGTTCCGGTGTGTGCTACGTCCGGAGCGCAGGGTTCCGGTGTGTGCTACGCCCGGAGCAAGGGGTTTTGGTGTGAGCTACGTCCGGAGAGCAGGGTTCTGGTGTGTGCTACGTCCGGAGCGCAGGGTTCCGGTGTGTGCTACGTCCGGAGCGCAGGGTTCCGGTGTGTGCTACGTCCGGAGCGCAGGGTTCCGGTGTGTGCTACGTCCGGAGCGCAGGGTTCCGGTGTGTGCTACGTCCGGAGCGCAGGGTTCCGGTGTGTGTGCTACGTCCGGAGCGCAGGGTTCCGGTGTGTGTGCTACGTCCGGAGCGCAGGGTTCCGGTGTGTGCTACGTCCGGAGCGCAGGGTTCCGGTGTGTGCTACGCCCGGAGCGCAGGGTTCCGGTGTGTGCTACGTCCGGAGCGCAGGGTTCCGGTGTGTGCTACGCCCGGAGCAAGGGGTTTTGGTGTGAGCTACGTCCGGAGAGCAGGGTTCTGGTGCAGTGACTGTAAAGTAGTTCCTGCACTACTTTGGTCCGACTTTCATGCGACTTGAGAGCCACAGACTTCAATGTAAACCTTCAAAAAGTGGCACGACAGTCGCACCCGATGTTTCCCAATGAGTACTGCTCCTTTCTGTGCAACCTAAAGTCGCAGCGACTGTAGAGTAGTTCCTGCACTACTTTGGTCCGATTTTCATGCGACTTTAAGGTAAACTTTCAAAGGTCGCACCCCATGTTTCCCAATGAGTACCGTTCCTATCTGTGCAACTTAAAGTCATCCCTGCACTACTTTGGTCCAACTTTCATGCGACTTGAAGGCCATAGACTTTTTAAGGTAAACTTTCAAAGGTCGCACCCAATGGGTACCGTTCCCCGTGTCTCCCATTGAGTACTAATCCTATTTGTGCAACCAAAAAGTCGCAGTGACTGTAAAGTAGTTCCTGTAAACCCTCAAAAGCCGCACGAAAGTCGCACCCAAATGTTTCCCAATGAGTACTGTTCCTATCTTTGCGACCTAAAGTCGCAGCGACTGTAAAGTAGATCCTGTTGTCCGACTTTAATGCGACTTGAGGGCCACAGACTTCAATGCAAAACCCCCAAAAGTCACAGAAAAAGTCGCACCCAGCGTGATATACATGCGACTCGCGTGCGACTGCGCAGAGCACAAACAATCACATTAGTCATAGGCAAAGTCGCACTGTAAAGTCGCAGTGGAAAGCGCACATGATCGATCGGCACTGGATGTATCAGACTATGAGAATGCGTGGCGGGGATAGAGACACGATCGATCATTTTATAATCATCAATTATAAACCTTGATCAAAATCAATCTTAACCATCGATCGAAAATCCACTTCCCCGTGTGTGTGGCATGTCGATGAACGATGGATATCAGTTACTCCTATAGGTAAAGAATGATCAGTAAAGCTTCTGATCGTTAAGCAGCGATGCCGACTGCGCTGTCTGCCTTCTAGAGGCGTCCCGCTGATCATCGAGCGTGAGATCAGCTTTACAATCGGCTCACCGCTAATAGCGAAATGCACCTCATTGCCCCCTTTAAAAGCCCCGAAGTGATTGTGTTTTATGGTGATTGGCTCTCGGCGGGGAGTTAATGCGTTTTTATTGATGTGGTTTCCGGGTTGGACGGGGCGGTCCGGGAGTCTCAAGGTCATCGCTCTGCGCTGCCGGCAATTCCCATTTGTAACTTAAGTGCCTCCGTTTTAAAACCTTTTTCCCTTTTTAACGACCAGAAAAAAAAAAAAAAGAAGATGTGTAATTGGCTTGTTGTTCCTTTTGTGTACAGCACAGCGATCTATTCCTGGAGCGCCGATCTTCCTCTCCGCTCTCCGATTTCACACTCCGGCCCCCGAAAATTCCCTTCCCAGAATGAAACGGCTCCAGACCAACAGAGAAAAAAAATATATATATATATATATATATATACTTCACACTGCTAAACTCTGTACACTGTGCTGTACGTTATATATTCCTCACTACTTTATGATGTACACTGTGTTGTATGTTATATACTCCACACCGTTCCCGTCCTACTAATCATCACCGTATTCTACTAATATTCGAAGTTACTTTGTAATATTATAGGTTAAAGTAAAGCTGTTGTCTGCATTATATACTCCTCACCACTTCACCCTGTACACTGTGCTGTATGTTATATACTCCTCCCTACTTCACGATGTACACTGTGCTGGATATTATATACTCCTCACCACTTCACTCTGTACACTGTGCTTTATATTATATACTCCTCACCACTTCACTCTGTACACTGTGTTGTATGTTATATACTCCTCACTACTTCACTCTGTACACTGTGTTGTATGTTATATACTCCTCACCATTTCACTCTGTACACACTGTGTTGTATGTTATATACTCCTCACCATTTCATTCTGTACACTGTGTTGTATGTTATATACTCCTCACCACTTCACACTGTGTTATATGTTATATACTCCTCACCACTTCACTCTGTACACTGTGTTGTATATTATATACACCTCAGCACTTCACTCTGTACACTGTGTTGTATGTTATATACTCCTCACTACTTCACGATGTAAACTGTGTTGTATGTTATATACTCCTCACCACTTCACTCTGTACACTGTGCTTTATATTATATACTCCTCACCACTTCACGATGTACACTGTGCTGTATATTATATATTCCTCACCACTTTACTCTGTACACTGTGTTGTATGTGATATACTCCATATCAAATCACTCTGTACACTGTGTTGTATATTATATACTCCTGACTACTTCAATCTGTACACCGTGTTGTATGTTATATACTCCTCACCACTTCACTCTATACACTGTGCTGTACACTATATACTCCACACTCTTTCGGTCTATACACTGTGCTGTACATTATATACTGCACACTCCTCCAGTCTCTACACTGTCCTTTTTCTTTAAGTACTGCACACTCCTCCAGTCTATACACTGTGCTGTAGATTATATACTCCACACTCCTCCAGTCTATACACTGTGCTGTACATTATATACTGCACACTCCTCCAGTCTATACACTGTGCTGTACATTATATACTGCACACTCCTCCAGTATACACTGTGCTGTACATTAAATACGGCACACTCCTCCAGTCTATACACTGTGCTGTACATTACATACTGCACACTCCAGTCTATACACTGTGCTGTACATTATATACTCTGCACTCCTCCAGTCTATACACTGTGCTGCACATTAAATACTGCACACTCCTCCAGTCTTTACACTGTGCTGTACATTATATACTCCGCGCTCCTCCAGTCTATACACTGTGCTGTACATTATATACTGCGTGCTCCTTAAGTTTCAACACTGTGCTGTACATTATATACTGCACACACCTACAGTCTCTACATTGTGCTGTACATTAAATACGGCACACTCCTCCAGTATACACTGTGCTGTATATTATATGCTCCACACTCCTCTAGTCTATACACTGTGCTGTATATTATATACTCCGCGCTCCTCCAGTCTATACACTGTGCTGTATATTATATACTCTGCGCTCCTCCAGTCTATACACTGTGCTGTACATTATATACTCCACTCTCCTCCAGTCTATACACTGTGCTGTACATTATATACTGCACGCTCCTCAAGTCTATACACTGTGCTGTACATTTATATACTGCACACACCTCCAGTCTATACACTGTGCTGTATATTATATACTGCACGCTCCTCCAGTCTATACACTGTGCTGTACATTATATACTGCACGCTCCTCCAGTCTATACACTGTGCTGTACATTTATATACTGCACACACCTCCAGTCTATACACTGTGCTGTATATTATATACTCCGCGCTCCTCCTCCAGTCTATGCACTGTGCTGTATATTATATGCTCCCACACTGCTCTACTATAGTTCATCTTGGACATTTCGAAGACGCCTCGTTCCCCAAATATATATATAATATATGGGCCGCCACGTCACGTGGAGTGGCTCCGCTCGCCTCGCTTTGCCAGGGTGAACCCTTAGATGGGCACACATGCCGTTTCTATAGCGTCCCGGGATAAGAGCCGCTCCATTTATTCCTTCCCCGCTAATCCGGCTTTTAAGTGACGCGGCGCAAATATTGTTTTTCCCCAAACAAATGGGCCGTGCGAGTTCCGGGACCCGCGGCATCTGGCGCTCTGTGTGCTCTCCCAGCATTAGGCCTTCAAGCTCTCTCTCCATAAATCAATTACCGAGCCTCTCGTTGTGTAAGCACATTATGGTCGCTCTCTCCGCGAAGAATAGGCGCCGTATCTGGGTAACGGGTGAACCGCGCCGTCGTGTGAGGACATCGGCGTTTTTTTAGGGCCCCTGGCACTGGGACTTCTTGAATTATCCAGGTGCTCAAATGTTTTAGTTCCTTAGCGATGCCACTCCATTTATTGACCCGGATAATTGTTTGTTGGCTTTAGTCCTCGCTGACCGCATTGGGGACAAGGTGCCGGGCCCCGTGAGTGAGCGATCGAGCCGGCGCGGCAAACCAAGTAAATCGGCAAATTGCTAATGGAAATTCATTAAATTTCGCAACTGTGTTTGAGGTTAAGGCCAGTGAGGCTCACTTCTACACTTCTACACTTCAGAGGTCTCTCTTGACTCCGGCAGCTGCAGGCACCTGCCTCGTCTGCAACACCAAGGCATTTGAGACAGCAAGGGGGCAACGTTTATGCTACATAGAAGAACCCATGGACTCTACACCACCAACCCTTTGGCGGGCCACCTACCCCATTCCAAGGCATAACCAACCCATTTCTAAGTAAGTCAACTACACTTCAGTGCTTACTTCGAGAGGTCTCTCTTCACTAAGGCATTTGAGACAGCAACGTTTATGGTTTATAGGAGAAGAACCCATGGACTCTACACCACCAACCCTTTGGCGGGCCACCTACCCCATTCCAAAGCATAACCAACCCATTTGTAAGTAAGTCAACTACACCCATCCCAAGCCATAACCAATCCATTGGCAGGCCAGCTAGCCCATTCCAGACCATAACCAACCCATTGGCAGGCCATCTACCCTATTCCAAACCATAACCAATCCACTGGCAGGCCAGCTATGCCATTCCAGACCATAACCAACCCATTGGCAGGCCAACTAGCCCATTCCAGACCATAACCAACCCATTGGCAGGCCATCTACCCTATTCCAAACATAACCAACCCATTGGCAGGCCATCTACCCTATTCCAAACTATAACCAACCCATTGGCAGGCCAACTAGCCCATTCCAAACTATAACCAACCCATTGGCAGGCCAACTAGCCCATTCCAGAACATAACCAACCCATTGGCAGGCCAACTAGCCCATTCCAGACCATAACCAACCCATTGGCAGGCCAACTACCCCATTCCAAACCAAAACCAACTCATTGTCAGGTAAACTGCCCCATTCCAAACCATAACCAACTCATTGGCAGGCCAACTATCCCATTCCAAACTATAACCAACCCATTGGCAGGCTAACTACCCCATTCCAAACCATAATCAATTTATTGGCAGGCCAACTTCCCCATTCCAGACCATAATCAATTCATTGGCAGGCCAACTACCCCATTCAAAACATAAGCAACCCATTGGCAGGCCAACTATACCATTCCAAACCATAACCAGCCCATTCACAGGCCAACTATCCCATTCCAAATCACAACCAACTCATTGTCAGGTAAACTACCCCATTCCAAACCATAACCAACCCATTGGCAGGCCAACTATTCAATTTTAAACATAACCAACCCATTGGCAGGCCATCTACCCTATTCCAAACATAACCAACCCATTGGTAGGCCAACTAGCCCATTCCAAACTATAACCAACCCATTGGCAGGCCAACTAGCCCATTCCAGAACATAACCAACCCATTGGCAGGCCAACTAGCCCATTCCAGACCATAACTACCCCTTTCCAAACCAAAACCAACTCATTGTCAGGTAAACTGCCCCATTCCAAACCATAACCAACTCATTGGCAGGCCAATTACCCCATTCCAAACCATAATCAATTCATTGGCAGGCCAACTATCCCATTCCAAACTATAACCAACCCATTGGCAGGCCAACTACCCCATTCAAAACATAAGCAACCCATTGGCAGGCCAACTATACCATTCCAAACCATAACCAGCCCATTCACAGGCCAACTATCCCATTCCAAATCACAACCAACTCATTGTCAGGTAAACTACCCCATTCCAAACCATAACCAACCCATTGGCAGGCCAACTACCCCATTCCAAACCATAACCAACTCATTGGCAGGCCAACTACCCCATTCCAAACCATAACCAACTCATTGGCAGGCCAACTACCCCATTCCAAACCATAACCAACTCATTGGCAGGCCAACTACCCCATTCCAAACCATAACCAACTCATTGGCAGGCCAACTACCCCATTCCAAACCATAACCAACTCATTGGCAGGCCAACTATCCCATTCCAAACTATAAGCAAACCACTGGCAGGCCAAGTACACCATTCTAAACCATAACGAACCCATTGGCAGGTCAACTACCCCATTCCAAACCAAAACCAACCCATTGGCAGGCTAACTAGCCAACTCCAAACAATAATCAAATCATTGGCAGGCCAACTTCCCCATTCCAAACCATAATCAATTCATTGGCAGGCCAACTACCCCATTCCAAACCAAAACCAATTCATTGGCAGGCCAACTACCCCATTCAAAACCATAATCAATTTACAGGCAGGCCAACTATACCATTCCAAACCATAACCAGCCCATTGACAGTCCAACTATCCCATTCTAAATCACAACCAACCCATTGGCAGGCCAACTATGCCATTCCAAACCATATCCAACCCATTGGCAGGCCAACTACCCCATTCCAAACCATAACCAACTCATTGGCAGGCCAACTACCCCATTCAAAACATAAGCAACCCATTGGCAGGCCAACTACAGTGGTGTGAAAAAGTGTTTGCCCCCTTCCTCATTTCCTGTTCCTTTGCATGTTTGTCACACTTAAGTGTTTCGGAACATCAAACCAATTTAAACAATAGTCAAGGACAACACAAGTAAACACAAAATGCAATTTGTAAATGAAGGTGTTTATTATTAAAGGTGAAAAAAAATCCAAACCATCATGGCCCTGTGTGAAAAAGTGATTGCCCCCCTTGTTAAAACATACTATAACTGTGGTTGTCCACACCTGAGTTCAATTTCTCTAGCCACACCCAGGCCTGATTATTGCCACACCTGTTCACAATCAAGGCATCACTTAAATAGGAGCTGCTTGACACAGTAAGGTCCACCAGAAGATCCTTAAAAGCTACACATCATGCCGAGACCCAAAGAAATTCAGGAACAATTGAGAAAGAAAGTAATTGAGATCTATCAGTCTGGAAAGGGTTATAAAGCCATTTCCAAAGCTTTGGGAATCCAGCGAACCACAGTGAGAGCCATTATCCACAAATGGCGAAGACATGGAACAGTGGTGAACCTTCCCAGGAGTGGCCGGCCGCCCAAAATTACCCCAAGAGCGCAGCGACGACTCATCCAAGAGGTCACAAAAGACCCCACAACAACGTCCAAGGAACTGCAGGCCTCACTTGCCTCAGTTAAGGTCAGCGTTCATGCCTCCACCATCAGGAAAAGACTGGGCAAAAATGGCCTGCATGGCAGAGTTCCAAGGAGAAAACCACTGCTGAGCAAAAAGAACATCAAAGCTCGTCTCAATTTCTCCACAACACATCTTGATGATCCCCAAGACTTTTGGGACAACATTCTGTGGACCGATGAGACAAAAGTGGAACTCTTTTGGAAGGTGTGTGTCCAAGTATATCTGGCGTAGAAGGAACACTGCATTTCAGAAAAAGAACATTATACCAACAGTAAAATATGGTGGTGGTAGTGTGATGGTCTGGGGCTGTTTTGCTGCTTCAGGACCTGGAAGACTTGCCGTGATAAAAGGAACTATGAATTCTGCTGTCTACCAAGAGATCCTGAAGGAGAATGTCCGACCATCTGTTCGTGTACTCAAGCTGAAACGAACTTGGGTTCTGCAGCAGGACAATGATCCTAAACACACCAGCAAGTCCACCACCGAATGGCTGAAGAAAAACAAAATGAAGACTTTGGAGTGGCCTAGCCAAAGTCCAGACCTGAATCCTATTGAGATGTTGTGGTATGGCCTTAAAAAGGCCGTTCATGCTCGAAAACCCTCTAATGTAACTGAATTAGGACAATTCTGCAAAGATGAGTGGGCCAAAATTCCTCCAGGACGCTGTAAAAGCCTCATTGCACGTTATCGCAAACGATTGGTTGCAGTTGTTGCTGCTAAGGGTGGCCCAACCAGTTATTAGGTTTAGGGGGCAATCACTTTTTCACACAGGGCCATGATGGTTTGGATTTTTTTTCACCTTTAATAATAAACACCTTCATTTACAAATTGCATTTTGTGTTTACTTGTGTTGTCCTTGACTATTGTTTAAATTGGTTTGATGTTCCGAAACACTTAAGTGTGACAAACATGCAAAGGAACAGGAAATGAGGAAGGGGGCAAACACTTTTTCACACCACTGTATACCATTCCAAACCATAACCAGCCCATTCACAGGCCAACTATCCCATTCCAAATCACAACCAACTCATTGTCAGGTAAACTACCCCATTCCAAACCATAACCAACCCATTGGCAGGCCAACTACCCCATTCCAAACCAAAACCAACTCATTGGCAGGCCAACTATCCCATTCCAAACTATAAGCAAACCACTGGCAGGCCAAGTACACCATTCTAAACCATAACAAACCCATTGGCAGGTCAACTACCCCATTCCAAACCATAACCAACCCATTGTCAGGCTAACTAGCCAACTCCAAACAATAATCAACTCATTGGCAGGCCAACTTCCCCATTCCAAACCATAATCAATTCATTGGCAGGCCAACTTCCCCATTCCAAACCATAATCAACTCATTGGCAGGCCAACTTCCCCATTCCAAACCATAATCAACTCATTGACAGGCCAACTTCCCCATTCCAAACCATAATCAATTCATTGGCAGGCCAACTTCCCCATTCCAAACCATAATCAACTCATTGGCAGGCCAACTTCCCCATTCCAAACCATAATCAATTCATTGGCAGGCCAACTTCCCCATTCCAAACCATAATCAATTCATTGGCAGGCCAACTTCCCCATTCCAAACCATAATCAATTCATTGGCAGGCCAACTTCCCCATTCCAAACCATAATCAATTCATTGGCAGGCCAACTTCCCCATTCCAAACCATAATCAATTCATTGGCAGGCCAACTTCCCCATTCCAAACCATAATCAATTCATTGGCAGGCCAACTTCCCCATTCCAAACCATAATCAATTCATTGGCAGGCCAACTTCCCCATTCCAAACCGTAACCAGCCCATTGACAGGCCAACTATCCCATTCCAAATCACAACCAACCCATTGGCAGGCCAACTATGCAATTCCAAACCATATTCAATTTACAGGCAGGCCAACTACCCCATTCCAAACATAACCAACCCATTGGCAGGCCAACTATACCATTCCAAACCATAACCAGCCCATTGACAGGCCAACTATGCCATTCCAAACCATATCCAACCCATTGGCAGGCCAACTATTCAATTTTAAACCATAACTAACCTATTGACAAGCCAACTATCTCATTCCAAACCATAACCAACCCATTAGCAGACCAACTACCCCATTCCAAACCAAACTCCATGATGATGCGGAGCACCTTCTCTACTCTCTGCTCTTCATCCCAGCCCATTGCAGACACAGAATGTCCAGTAGGGTTCAGATTGCGTTGGAACATAATTACATTAACAGAACTTGTTGGCAAACCACTTTTTCTTCATAAAGAGGCATTTCTAACATGGCGGCTTAAGGCAAGTTTCAATAGAAAAACCATCTTCCAGAAGTGCTAGTAGCTCTCCCGAACTAAAAGTCCTTGCTAGTATTTGGTGTTCTGCCGATTCCACCTGCACTTAGATCGTGGCTACTGGTCCCACATGCTTCTCATCATTGAGAAGCAGATCCGCTCCTTGGAAGAGGTGGCCACATGGACCAAACTCTTAGTCTGGCAGGTTAGTCGCTGTACCTGATGCTTTCCCATCCAGTACCCCCCCCCCCCCCCTTCTCTGACACAGTACATAGTATCTGCGAACCTTGTCCACGCCAAAATGGCTGCCAAAATCTTGCCAGCTAAATTGTAACACAGGCCTCTCCAAGATGGCGCCCAGAGCCCACAGCAGAAGACACATTAGCCCCTATGCTTTGACCACCCTCGTAACCATGGCCTCCTCTGGCTGATGTTCTACACTATTTTTGATCAGATTTATTATTTACAGAAAGTGGAACCTTCAATAACCACACAAGTCTGCATCATGTGACTTACGGCAACAGTACCATTTTTTTCAAAAGATCTCTACTTATTAAAAAGCGGTCCTTAAGGTCCAGTTTAGTGACCAACTAGACTGAGATGAGGTCATCAGTGTGCTTCTGGCAGGAGGAAGCGTTTTCTTCCACATTGAGGTGATCCTACCCAGATCTTCTACGGGAGCTACAGAGGTTCCAGCCTTGATCTCTTCTCCTGTCCAGCCAGCTATCCATCCATCCAGTTGCCTAATCCATTCCTCTACCCTGTTGATGGTCTACAGCAGGGGTCTCAAACTATGGCCCTCCAGCTGTTGTGGAACTTCATGTCCCATGAGGCATTGTAAACCTCTGACATTAACAGACATGACTAGGCATGATGGGAATTGTAGTTCCCGAACAACTGGAGGGCCGAAGTTTGGAGACCCCTGGTCTACAGCATGGGGTCTCCAAACGATGGCCCTCCAGTTGTTCAGGAACTACGATTCCCGACATGACTAGGCATTTTAGTTCCTTAACAACTGGAGGGCCAAAGTTTGGAGACCCCTGGTCTACAGAATGGGGTCTCCAAACTATGGCCCTCCAGTTGTTCAGGAACTACAATTCCCGACATGACTAGGCATGATGGGAATTGTAGTTCCTGAACAACTGGAGGGCCAAAGTTTGGAGACCCCTGGTCTACAGCATGGGGTCTCCAAACTATGGCCCTCCAGTTGTTCAGGAACTACAATTCCCGACATGACTAGGCATCGTAGTTCCTGAACAACTGGAGGGCCAAAGTTTGGAGACCCCTGGTCTACAGCATGGGGGTCTCCAAACTATGGCTCTCCAGTTGTTCAGGAACTACAATTCCCGACATGACTAGGCATGATGGGAATTGTAGTTCCTGAACAACTGGAGGGCCAAAGTTTGGAGACCCCTGGTCTACAGCATGGGGTCTCCAAACTATGGCCCTCCAGTTGTTCAGGAACTACAATTCCTGACATGACTAGGCATTGTAGTTCCTGAACAACTGGAGGGCCAAAGTTTGGAGACCCCTGGTCTACAGCATGGGGTCTCCAAACTATGGCCCTCCAGTTGTTCAGGAACTACAATTCCCGACATGACTAGGCATCGTAGTTCCTGAACAACTGAAGGGCCAAAGTTTGGAGACCCCTGGTCTACAGCATGGGGTCTCCAAACTATGGCTCTCCAGTTGTTCAGGAACTACAATTCCTGACATGACTAGGCATGATGGGAATTGTAGTTCCTGAACAACTGGAGGGCCAAAGTTTGGAGACCCCTGGTCTACAGCATGGGGTCTCCAAACTATGGCCCTCCAGTTGTTCAGGAACTACGATTCCTGACATGACTAGGCATTGTAGTTCCTGAACAACTCCCGACATGACTAGGCATTGTAGTTCCTGAACAACTGGTGGGCCAAAGTTTGAAGACCCCCCTGGTCTACAGCATGGGGGTCTCCAAACTATGGCCCTCCAGTTGTTCAGGAACTACAATTCCCGACATGACTAGGCATTGTAGTTCCTGAACAACTGGAGGGCCAAAGTTTGGAGACCCCTGGTCTACAGCATGGGGTCTCCAAACTATGGCTCTCCAGTTGTTCAGGAACTACAATTCCAGCCTAGTCATGTCTGTGAGTTTTACAATGCCTCATGGGAAGTGTAGCTCCGCAACAGCTGGAGGGCCGTAGTTTGACCATCCCTGGTCTACAGATACAGATGAAAGTTCCAATGGACCAAGGGAGTCTGCACTTCTCCTAGGAGCGCCGTATGTACTAAAGCATTAATAGTATCCGATGATTCCCTGAGTCTAGCTCCAGAAAAGGTCTTTGCATTATAGCTGACGAAAAGCTGTCACAATGACGCGGGAACGCGGTGACTAATCCCACTTTGGTCCCGATGAGAACACCTTTTTTTTGTACATTAAACACGCCGCTTCTGTTTGGTTAATGGGGCCGCTCGCAATTTGTTGTTGTTCTATTTACGTCACGGAAGTTTAAGTGCTCGATGTGTTTGTTTTCCTGCCTATAGGAGAGATTACCCAGAAATGGATGTTGACTCAAACTGCGATAATCATCATATTAGTCCTGATAGGATTTATTACACAACGCACGCTCAAAGTATAAATCAACCTAAAAGAAAAAAAAAATTCACTAATTAATGCTAATAGTTTTCCCAGCTGTGTATTTAAAGGACCCCTCCCCCCAGGTGAGACCGAAGAGGAGATATCTGACATTTGTTGAGCTTTGCTGGGCAGCTTATTGGCCTTCCTACCTTAGATACTATTTTTGAAAGAGGCCTAAAGTAGACACATTATATGGAGCAATAATATACCGTATTTATCCTCGTATAACATGCACTTTTTTCCCCTTAAAATCAGGGGAAAATCGTGGGTGCGTGTTATACGCCGATCCCCCCCGCCGATCGTGAGCCTCGCGGCCAAGAACGTCTTTTCGGCCGTCCCCAGCAGCTTTCGCCCGCTTCCGGCCGTCCTCGGCAGCTTTCGTGCGCTTCCGGCCGTCCTCGGCAGCTTTCGTGCGCTTCCGGCCGTCCTCGGCAGCTTTCGTGCGCTTCCGGCCGTCCTTGGCAGCTTTCGGACGTTCTCGGCAGCTTTCGGACGTTCTCGGCCGCTTCCGGTCTTTTCTTGGCAGCTGTCGGCCGCTTCCGGCCGTCCTCGGCAGCTTTCGCGCGCTTTCGGCCGTCCTCGGCAGCTTTCGCGCGCTTTCGGCCGTCCTCGGCAGCTTTCGCGCGCTTTCGGCCGTCCTCGGCAGCTTTCGCGCGCTTTCGGCCGTCCTCGGCAGCTTTCGCGCGCTTTCGGCCGTCCTCGGCAGCTTTCGCGCGCTTCCGGACGTTCTCGGCAGCTTTCGGCAGTCCCGCGTGAGCTGGCGAAAGCCGCAGAGAATGGAGAAAGCGGAGGAAAGGTAATGGCAGAAAGTCTGCCGGATCCGGGCAGAACTGCTGACTGTCACATTTGTTAGGATGATGAAAGGCCGCGCCGCGCTCAATCTGTGTGCGCTGCTGGTAGAGCTGGCTGGGACTTGTAGTTTTGCACACCTAGAAGAGATGGCTGGGACTTGTAGTGTTGCAGAGATGGCTGGGACTTGTAGTGTGGCAGAGATGGCTGGGACTTGTAGTGTGGCAGAGATGGCTGGGACTTGTAGTGTGGCAGAGATGGCTGGGACTTGTAGTGTGGCAGAGATGGCTGGGACTAGTAGTGTGGCAGAGATGGCTGGGACTAGTAGTGTGGCAGAGATGGCTGGGACTAGTAGTGTGGCAGAGATGGCTGGGACTTGTAGTGTGGCAGAGATGGCTGGGACTTGTAGTGTGGCAGAGATGGCTGGGACTTGTAGTGTGGCAGAGATGGCTGGGACTTGTAGTGTGGCAGAGATGGCTGGGACTTGTAGTGTGGCAGAGATGGCTGGGACTTGTAGTGTGGCAGAGATGGCTGGGACTTGTAGTGTTGCAGAGATGGCTGGGACTTGTAGTGTGGCAGCGAAGGCTGCAGATGGACACTGACAAGGCTGCAATGATGGGCATTTTTGGGCATTTTTTCTTTAAACTTCCCTCCTAAACCTGGGGTGCGTGTTTATATGCCGGCACGTGTTATACACATAAATACGGTAATTTCTAAACAGGTAACACCTTTTCTATTCACGCCAACCTCAAGCTCAGGTTTTGAAATATTTAGTTTTCTCCTACTTTTGTGGTTTGACAATAGGAGGTGATTATGGTCAAGCATTGGCCTCCATGATTGTCCCATGGCTTTATCCTTCTGTGGGAGGGTCACGTGACCGCACATTGCCAACCTGGATTATGGGAAGGAAAATGGAAAAAAGCAGCATCCACGTTGGCCCAGAATAAGGATTTAGGATAATTCTATTGACTGTATCCTATAACATAATACGGGCAAGTGATCAGTAAAATAGGACAATGACTGTGGGGTTGACTATGGCCAACGCCATGTCCTCTTATAAATGCCGGAACTTAATTGACATTTTTTCTTTTCCTCCCCAGAAAAAAGATGGTAACGACTTCCACGTGGTCCTCGGGAACGAAGCCTGTGATTTGGACTCCGTGGTTTCCGCTATATCCCTGGCCTACTTCCTCTCCAAGGTATGCCTTCATGTTTGATCAACCACCCAAAGCTGGCCACACACCAGTAGAATTTACGGAAGGTCCATTCCAGGGGTCAAGTCCTGGGGGAAAAAGTGTGGGAACTCCCACCCAAAATCCACTCGCCCACCAAAAAAAAAAAAAAAAAAAGATACGCTCATATGCACGAACGCTTCAAAAGTGGTATTTTTCATCCAATTTTCGTATTGTGTGTATGAAGCGTAACTGTTAGTACATAAAAAAAAAAACAATCCTCAATAAACATAAATACGGTAATTCTCGGAATAATCAGCATTCGTTCAATTGTGCTTCCATGCAATTATGAACATCATGTTCTGATCTTTATTGGGGAATGTTATTTTGTATATAGAGTGTTTATGTGGTGAGTTTACACTTTTCATTGAACAGAGTTTGGATAACACAGGGTTCAACGGAAAGGTCATAAATGAACTGCACATTATCTGGACAGAATGCTTGGGGAGATAGTGATGTGTTCCTGCTTAGGAGATGTATGTTAGCTTGGGGGGGCTGCAAACTCTGCAGGGCTCCAACACACACTCGCTGCTATTCCAACCCTTCACATATTTCCACATAAACTTCCCTCCTGGCATTAAACTTTGCCAGGTATTGTGCTCAGCTTACCACCCCAAACTGATGTTCCACCCTCAGCTCACCTCTCTCCCTGCATGTCCTGTGAGCAGAATAGCTGTGCTCCTCCTCTGGGTTCTCTCATCATATGGCACTGAAGATAGAGGAGGGGGGGGGGGGATTCAGCGGGACACACTGAGCAAGTGCAGGAGACTGGGGGGGGGGGGGGATGAGGAGACAGAAAATCAGGAAGGCCGGCAGGGAGGAGCGCATGACGAGAGGTCTGACTAAACACAATCTCTTAGCAGCAGGGACCTGATCTACCCGTCAGCTAGCTGTAATTGACATTTAGATCGAAGCGGAAGCTGTCATGGGGCCCCCTACTGGCAATGCCTGAATTGTCAGTCCACCCCTGTTGTGCGTCACTTACTATTGCAAGCTGTGTCAGCACCTGCCACACAGCTCGCATACTTCAAAGTCTTGCAGGACACGGCTGCTAAAGGGAACTGAGTTCCTGTTGTGGAAAAAGTACAGGAACTCCGTTCCCATGCGTTCCCGCAGGACTTGAGCCCTGGTCCATTCAAATTCAAATTAAAAAGTTAAGGGAGTTAAATGGACAACCGATTATGACTGTAGTGGCAAGGAAGATCGGAGAAGGTTGGAAAGCCAACAAAAATGTAGAGTTCAAAACGTTGGTATGGCAATCCAACTACATTTTTCAGGGTTTTCCTATGAAATTTGTCAAGTCCATAATGGTTCTAGCAAATGTTCTGAAGTTCTGAACGTTCAACTGAAACTCTACTGGTGCATGGACAGTTTAACTCAACTGACGACTCATCTGCCTCCCTATTGGCCCATGGGCCCATGGGTGTATTTGAAAGCCTTGGCCAATCATGATAAGTTGCGTCTGCCCGAGATTCCTCCTTCTGTTTGCATTAACATGTATGCTCAGCAGGGCCGTCTTTAATATAGATTGATTGGACCCTGGGCAAAACTTTTCCCCCCCATGCAGTTTCGCTCTCCACCTGCCAGGGGCGGACTGACCATTCGGCCACTCGGGCACCGGGCCACTAGGGGGCCCCATCAAGGTTGCCAGCCTCAGTAAAACCAGGGACAGTATGTAAAAATCTGTTTTTTTAACATCTGTTTTTGAAATGTCCCTTACCGACATCCTTTTGGTCTAAACATCCCGAGATTATAGCTGCCCCACCTCTCCAGTACCTTCTCAGCCAATAGAAACATGTCTGTGTATACTGTGTGTACATGTATGTGTATACTGTGTGATTGTATACTGTGTGTGTGTGTGTGTGTGTGTGTGTGTATACTGTGTGGCCCCATAATCTCTGATTGCCTGGGGTCCCCATAATCTCCTATTGCCCGGGGCCCCATGTGTTGTCAGTCCGTCCCTGCCACCTGCTCTGAGACATACAATAAATGGCAGCTAGACTCAAAATCAGTTTACTGAATCAGATTAGGCAGCTATTGGGATTGGTTGCCAGAGGTTACAGTGTATCATTACCGCTCACTGACTGGTTGCTAGAGGTTACAGTGTATCATTACCGCTCATTGACTGGTTGCCAGAGGTTACAGTGTATCATTACTGCTCACTGACTGGTTGCTAGAGGTTACAGTGTATCATTACCGCTCACTGACTGGTTGCCAGAGGTTACAGTGTATCATTACTGCTCACTGACTGGTTGCCAGAGATTACAGTGTATCATTACCGCTCACTGACTGGTTGCCAGAGGTTACAGTGTATAATTACCGTTCACTGACTGGTTGCCAGAGGTTACAGTGTATCATTACCGCTCACTGACTGGTTACCAGAGGTTACAGTGTATCATTACCGCTCACTGACTGGTTGCTAGAGGTTACAGCACACATTACAGCTCACTGATTAGTTGCTAGAGGTTACAGCACATGATTTCTGCTTGTTGATTGGCTGCTAGAGATTTACTGTGAATAAGACCTCAGGGGGGCATGATATACATATCAATGTCACCAGTCGCTATTTACATATGAATGCCACTGCTATTTACATATGAATGCCGGTAATTTACATGTAAACACAGGGCCTGCAGGTGAGTCATCTGTACACAAAAGGGTAGAGGTGGGCAACATTAGTAGCAGCACTTCACACTGAGATATTGGGACACAGCACGGGACTAAAACCTCAAGGGACGAGGGAATTTAAACCAGGATAGTTGGCAAGTATGAGGCAGCTGCTTTGGGCCCCACAACAATGACGGGGCCCAGGGCAGCTGCCCCTTTTGCCCTGCCTTAAAAACGGCCCTGATGCTCAGTCATGCTTAGACGATCCCGCTATACATGTCTATGTGGTATCCTGTGGAGGAAAAGATCCTGTAACGGCTGAATTTACTCTATAAGCAAAGATGATGGGAAACCAGGTTGAAAGTAGATTTTTCCTTTTTAACTTCTTTTTATTTATTTTTCCGTTTTAGACCTCTTCTAGTAAAAATTTGGTGTACATCCCAGTATTGAACATCCCTCGAGAAGACTTCCCGCTCAGGACAGAGTGTAGCTTTTTCCTGCGAGAAAACAGAATATCGGAAGATCTGTTGTCGTTCCGTGATGAAGTAGACCTGGCTGAACTCTACGAGTCGGGTCAGCTGTCGTTATCACTTGTGGATCACAATGTGTTACCCAGGTAAGGGTGAAACCCACTTGATATGAACCCAGCCAAGAACTGCACTGCCACCATGATCTACATGGTCATCTCATCTTTAAGTCAATATCTTAGTCCATGGAAAGATGGTGGCCCTGGATTATTCTTAAACCAAGATGGCAGCACAGTAACTCCTCTCCAATTGGGCGGCTCCTTCTGAGGTTTCAATCTGACATAGAGAGTCTCCAAGCAGGCAGCATTCGCTGTGTTGTCTCTTTAGCTTACCCATAGTGCTGTGGGAGTCCTTTGTCGTGTAATAAATGTTTAAATTGGCCAATTCCCTAACTTTTACTATATATCCTTCTTCATATTTCAGTTAATACAAGAAAAGCCTTTTCCAACTTTGTTAACACTGAGGAATCCTTGAAAATACTTTCCAGGCTCAGATACCCCTGCTGAGCATGATGGTTGATTGGAAGAGTGATCCTTACATTTTGTGTTTTTTGGGAATAACCCCCCCCCCCCCCCCCGCCTACAGATAGTTAAAAAGATCTTTGAATTTAGTCGTTAATTCTCTGAGATATAGGGAACTGGCCATTGCTCATGGAACCACTGACAACCTCTGGGGGAACACTGGTTATGAAAGGGTGGTACTAGATCAGTGGTCTCCAAAGTGCAGCCCGGGGGCCATATGTAGCCCTTAGCTTGGCTTTGTCCAGCCCTTGGGGCACTATATCTACCAATGGTACAAGGCACTATTCATCCCACCGACAGCACCAATAAGGCACCATTTCTTGCACTGACACCAACAATGAGACATTTACTCCTACCACTGACACCAACAATGCAACACTATTCCTCCCACTGATATAAATGTTGGAACACTATTCCTCCCTCTGATACCTACAATGGGGCACTATTACTGCCACTGACACCAACAATGAGGTAGTATTCCTCTGACTGATAGCAACAACAATGGAACACTATTTCTCCCACTATTCCTCCCACTGACGCCAGTGATGGGGCACTATTCCTCCCACTGACGCCAGTGATGGGGCACTATTCCTCCCACTGACGCCAGTGATGGGGCACTATTCCTCCCACTGACGCCAGTGATGGGGCACTATTCCTCCCACTGACGCCAGTGATGGGGCACTATTCCTCCCACTGACGCCAGTGATGGGGC